>APFE030942543.1:0-12489 GCA_000404065.3 Pinus taeda
AGTTAAGATGGATATAGGTTGGTTTTTATGATAATGAAAATATTAAATAGACTTAGGAAATTATATTGTAAAAAAAATCTTAAGGTGAATGGTTAAAGCTACATTTAGTCACTTCACAAAATTCAGTAAACGATACCGATATCTCCATTAATATAAAGCTACATTTAGTCACTTCACAAAATTTAGTAAAAAACACTCATATCTCCATTAATATTGGTTTTTCTGATTTAACAAAACAAAAATCAAAACAATGACATCTTAACTCTTTCCGCATCACACTCACATAAGAGAGATAGTCGCTACCCAGATTTCCCACCATTTTTCAAATATTCTCAATATGATATCTTCATGAAAAAGTTAAGGTACTGATCTTGGATTAGTTATTTGAAAAATATGCTGGTTTGTACAACCTTTCATCTTCTCTGCTATTCTTAGTTTGTTGTAATGATCTGAGGGGGTTGGTTCACTACTCCATATTGTCCTAAAAGGCGGAGATTGTGCACAAAAAAGGAATTAATCCACATGTTACAATGCTACTAAAAATGGTATGAAGGTAGTGAATTATGCTAATAAGTAATTTAGATTGGGAGACGTAATAATATTGATATATATATATATATTTTAATATATATATATATATATATAAATAGTATATATATATATATATTTGTAGCAAAGGTGTGCTTCTCTATTCATAAATATATCAGAACAGGTACATCAAAATTAGTGGACCTGCTACCCGCCCACCAGGGGGAAACCGGGCATAGGAGCCACCTAAAGTTTTTAACCCCATACCAGTAAAAATAGTCACGAAGTCTCTTTTTCCTAGCTAAATAGACATTGCAGTCCTTTCCAGGTCTAATGCTGGAGATATACATGTAAAAACTATCCATTATCAAAAGAGGAAAGCTGCCTAAAGTATCTAAAAACCGCAAAATCGACATCAAGAGGACAAGGACCAAAGTTACTCAACAGCATTCACCAAGATTGGAGAGTCCTCCCTGGAGTTCCTCTGCTGGCTAACCTTCAGCATCTGCTGAATCTCTTCAAGCTACTTCCCTTGCATTTCCATAGAGATTTGCAGGGTCCGAAGTTCGCGACGTAAATTCGGGATATCAGGAGTCATCTCCGCCATTTCAGATGCCACCTGCTCTAAAGCTTTAGCCAGCAGGCTTTTCATCACCAGTACATATGAAGGGACTGCTTGAACAGAGACATCCTCCCTCTTGTGTTGCCGGGATCGTGAACCAGCAACTCCCAGTCTTCCATTTCCGACTCCGATTGGGCCTGCATCGCCTCGTCCTCCATATTCTGGATAATGCGTCTGATCTTCGGGTTGGTATTCTGCATATAGGCACGTTCAGCACGCTGGATTTTGTGTTCCACGGTTCGTCTGGCCTTTCTGCCAGGACGACGACTAGGTTCAGGGATGTCTTTCTTGCTGCCCCGAGCATTACAGGCACCAATACCCAGACCGCGGCTGGGAGCAGGCTCGCGGTCGTCAAGATTGAACCGCCTACGGCGTCCGCACGAAGGAATTCTGCGACCACGCCGGCTCCTGTGACTGACCCCCATTGCATACCGCTCCCACTCATCAACGTTCATACTCGGGCTGCTGCTATCTCCTTCGACAGAAGTGTCCGGGACCTCAAAGACATCGTCCGGGACCTCCTCCTTCGCAATTCCTTTATCTTTCATAGCGACCACCCTGGACCGCGCAGCTTCCTCCTCCTCAGCAAGCCTAGCTTTCTTTCTCGTTTCCATCCTGTCTCTCACTAGATACCGACTGAGATACCTGCAGGGGACCTTCAAAGAACCAGGGGCGTCTTTCGCACTGACGCTGCTAATTGAAAGACTCTGAGGGTGGGGGCAGAGCAAACAAGTTTTTAAAGAAACCCGGCACCGGTACCTTCTATCCAACCCTCTGTCCAAATCTTGCCAGTTGTTCCTGAAAGCATGGTAGCTCCTATCCACCGTCCTTTTAGACTTATTGCTAATTACTCTCTCTGACATGTACTTGCCATTGCCTTGCCAGATCAGATCCGCCATTGGGTTGAGGTAAGGCAGAGAATTCTCCTCAGATCCCGAGCCGTCTCGTTGAGATCTCCCATGTTTTTTGTCGATCGCATCACCCTGATCTTTCTGACGATCCTTAACCACCTGTCCTAGCTTCTGTCCCTCCCCAGGGCTCCGCACGAGCGGTATCATCCTCCCTGAATTCTTGATCATTATAAACCTTCATGAAAAGGGCTCGCCATGTCCCTCTGACGCTCCAACTCATCACGCTCCACTCCTCTATCTGTAGCATGGTCATGATCCGCTTTGATGATGGTTGCCAGGTCAGACCACTCCTGATGCCCGCAAATTGCCCTCCATTGGGCATCCACCGAGCTGCCGTGGCCTCTGCATCCCCAATTCGCCAGGTAGTCTGCGGCCTGGTTCCCTTTCCGCCTCACATGGCTGATCACTGTATACTCTATGCGAGGTAAGAGATCAGCTATTTCCTGGACTATCCCTGCTGAACGCCAACTGCTCGATACTTTTTCCCAATTCCTGCCATTACAGAGTTTTTTCAACATTTCTACCGCTATTTGAGAGTCCCTCGTGATTTCGAGGTTGGAGTAACCGTTTCTGACTGCAATTTGTATTCCTTAGTGCAGAGCCCAAAATTCAGCTTCATTATTAGTCATTTCCCCCCCCCCATTCAGCAAAAATCCATCTCACCTGGTTGTTACTGTCCCTGAAGATGCCTCCGAAGCCAGCGTCGCCCGGGTTCCCCTTTGATGCGCCATCGAAATTCAATTTGATGAAATTTTCTTTAGGATAGTAGAATTTATCCGGGCTGTTAGATCTCATCGAATGTTGGGGATTTTGCTTATGAAAAACCATTTCAAATTTTAAATTTAGTCTGGTAAGGATTTCTTCCTCTATCGGGTTGGCTTTCCAATCTTCCCCAACCCACTTGTCTGCTAGGATTGTTTCGCGGAGGATCTTAATAGTTTTGCCCCAAATGACTTCCAGCTCCATGGTAGATTTCTGAAATATCCTGTGATTCCTCTCCTTCCAAATCATCCAGAGGGAGAATCCAGAGATGAGTTCCCAGGCGCGCCGAACAACTTTACATTGATAGGCTTCCGTATTCCATTGGAAGACAACATCCTTGAATTCGCGAGGGGCGTTTTCAGGCTTACCAAAGGATCTTTTGGCGTTTATCCACAAGGTCTTAGCAAAGGGGCAATGAAGAAGCAGATGATCTCTGGTTTCCTCCTCCGACTTGCACAGGCAGCATCTCGAAGGGCCAATAAAACCTTTCTTTTGAATTCGGTCCCAGGTGAGGATTTTGTTTTTTGAAGCCAACCAGATAAATATGGAAACTTTAGGCCACCATTTCCTTTCCCAGACTATTCGCCAGTCTGGGGTTAGGTCGTTGCCAGGTTGATCCGAGGTGAGGAGGTATGCTTCCTTAGTAGTGAACGAGCCCTTCATGGAGTTTCCCCATCAGAGAATATCACTGCCAGTGCGGGCTCTAATCTTGTGAGACTCCACCTCCTTCCTAAAGGTAATTTTCTGTTCCGGGCTGAACTCCCCTTCCCACTCCTCCAGATCCACCCAAGTCCTCCAATTTTCATCTGGGTTATTAGCTTTCCAGTAATCTCTGACCAAAGGTCTGTTCCTTCCAATTCGGTCACGAACCTGTTGAAGGCCTTGAATGGTGCTTAGACGAGCCTTCTGATGCCATTTATCCTCCCAGAAGTGAGCTTCCTCTCCGCCTCTAATTTCCCAGAAGGAATGCTGTTCTACCAAATCCCTATTCAAACGAGCCAGGTCCCAGACCGAAGATCCTCTGGGGGTATCCTTTTGCTTGAGGATTTCTACTGCTGACTCAGGCATATTGTATTTAGCTTTCCATATAATTTTCCACAGGTCATTACCTCCCCTAAGCCATCTCCACCAGAGCTTTGCTCCCAGCACCTTATTGAGAGTCTCAGGATCACGCAGCCCCAGACCCCCTTTCTCTTTTCTTTCCGTTAATTGACCCCAGGAGACTAGGGCCCATTTTTTCTTCTGATCCACTCCTCGCCATATAAAATTCCTAATAATCTCCCTGATCCTTGCACAAGTACCAATGGGAGCTGCCATTATTGAAAGAGGGTAAACAGGTATAGCTTGGAGGACAATTTTGGCCAAAACTATGCGACCGGCTATAATTAACGATCTGAAGGCCCAATTTGCCACCTTATTGCTCAACTTATCCAGGATTCCCTGCCAATTCTTCATCTTTTTGGCTGAAAAATCCAAAATGTTGCCCAGGTATTTGGTAGGAAGCTCCCCCCTCCTAAAACCCAAGAGTCTTGTAAGGTGCACTTTGACCTGCTCCACAGTGTTAAATATGAAGACACGAGACTTGTCTTTATTAATTTCCAAACCAGAAGCCTCCGCAAAGATATCCAGGATTTTACGAAGTTGTTTGACCTCTTTAACCGTTGGTTCGCCAAACAACATGATATCGTCAACAAATTGCTGATGAGTAAGACAAAGATTATTTCCCCAGAGCTTTAGACCTTTGATTTTACATGTTTCTCTTTCTTTCTTAATGAACCTCCCTAGACCTTCAGTGGCAAGAATGAACAGGAAGGGGGATAGAGGGTCACCCTGACGGAGACCTCTAGAGGCAGAGAAAGTTTTCGAGGGAATCCCATTCACCAGAATGGAAAAACTTGGGGATGAAATCAGATTATGAATCCAATAAATCCACCTCCTACAAAAACCAAAGCTTTCCAGGACTTTACCCAAATAGTTCCAATTTAAACGATCAGAAGCTTTTGACAAGTCTAATTTAATCATCATCCCCTTTTGATGCTTGATTTTTAAGGAGTGAATGACTTCTTGCCTAACCACCAGTCCATCAAGGATCTGCCTTCCCTCAACAAAACTGGTTTGTTCAGCAGAAATTAACTTATCCAGCAGGGGTTTTAAACGCTTAGCCATCATAGATGTTATTATCTTGTAGATAACATTGCACAACGCTATGGGCCTAAAGCCATTAGGATCTTCCCGATTATCACTTTTAGGGATTAAAGCATAGAAAGTGGAGTTAAGAGCAGGCCATACCTTTTGATTCATCCTGGATTCTTCAATCATCTCTAGAATCTCTTTTCCCAGGAAGTGCCATCCAGCCTGGAAGAAGTCCACAGTAAACCCATCAGGGCCAGGAGCAGTACCTTTTTTCATTGCTTTTATCGTTTCCTCAATCTCCTCTAGGGTGGCAGCTCTCATAAGTGCTTTATTTTGGTCTTCAGAGACTAAACAAGGGATGGCAGAGCAAATCTCCTGGATTGCCTGCATTCTATCAGCTTGAGGTTCCTTTAAAATTTCCTTGTGATGATCAATCAAGACCTGTTCAATTCCAGCTTGCTCAATCACTCTGTTCCCATCCTTATCTTTGATAGATAAAATCCTATTTCTCTGTCTATGCTTAATCATAGCTTGATGAAAGAACTTAGTGTTTCTTTCTCCCTCCCTTAACCACTTTATTCTCGATTTCTGGCGCCAAAGGATTTCCTCTTGCTTCCTTCTTTCTTCAAGTTGGCCAAGAATTGATCCTTCCTTGCTGATGCTTTCCTCTGTTCTGCCTTCCAAAATCATTTTCTGTTGTATAGATTCCATTTCTTTTTCCAGAATTTGTTTGTCTTCCATAATATTACCAAATTCTTGCTTGTTCCAACTTTTAATTTTCTCTTTCAGCTCTTTGAGTTTGAGTTGGAACAAGCGCATTTTCCCTTGGCACTGAATCGTGCTTTGACACCACCATTCTTCCAATTTTTTGATAAATGATGGGTCTCTTAGCCAGAAGGATTCAAAACGAAAGGGTCGTTTTCCATGGAGCACTTTGATGTCCACCTCAAGTTTGATTGGCCAATGATCAGACCCTAGGGAAGGCAAAATCTGTGCTTCGACGAAAATATCTTTGTTCATGATACTTTCAGAAACAAGGAAACGGTCAAGCCTGGAGGCAATTTGATTCTTACCCCCCTTCCTATTATTCTAGGTACAAATCCCATTTATAGTCTGGATGTCTACAAGCCTGAGATCATCAATCAGGGCATTAAATTTCTCCATAAGGTGATCCGTTTTCCTGATTCCTCCTTTCTTCTCCTCCAGGGATCTGATTAGGTTAAAATCACCCCCAATAATCCAGTCAACATCTGGATATAACCTACGAATGCTCTGAATATTATTTAGGAAGTTTTCTTTTTCTCCAGGAGAAGAGGGTCCATACACTCCTGAGATAACCACCTTCTCTTTCGTTCCAACTATTCTACCAAGGCCAGTAAGGATTCTGCTCATACTGGTCCAGCTACCTAAGATAATATCATCCGGGTTCCACAAAATTGCAATACCCCCTACAGACCCAATAGCATCTTGTCCCATAACTTCATAGTGCATTTTATTCCTGACCATGAGTTCTTCAATCTGCTGTACCGAGATTTTTGTCTCCTGCAGAATCATAACACTTGGCTTTTCCTTTTTCAGCTTTTCTCTTAAGTACCTCTCTTTGCCCTTGCTATTCAGGCCCCTTATATTCCAACTAAGCACAATCATTTAAAACTTTTGGAGAGAGGGGAAGAATACCTCCGACAGAGGTATCACTTTGCCTGAGTTAATCAAGGTTTCTCCTACAGTCTGGATAGTTTCAATCAACGGTTTCCTTCCTCTCTTCCTGCTACTTTTGCCAGAGCCATCCATTCCCGTCTGTCCAATCCCTTGGTCAGGTCCTATCATTATCTGCTTCTCTGTGTTCTGTCCTTTTTTTTCCTTGTACTTCTGAAATACTTCCTTATACAGCTGTTTTTGTTTCTCAGGTATGAATCTGCTATCTAAATATTTCCATTCTTGGATTAACTGTTTCAGGATTCTTTCTTCTTCAATCTCCCCTTCAGCTTGATTTTCCACCTCCATCGGGGTTTGTATTACCAGATCCTCCACTTTTCCTTCCTGTTGTTCTGCAGAGCTTCCTCCTAGGTTTACTGCCTTCTCTTTATTCTCGCTTGAAGTGTCCATTGGAGAGTTCTCTGGGTCCTCATCATCTTCCAGATTAACTTCATACTCTTCATCTTCATTCCGGAGAGCCTGAAACTTATTTTGGCTGATTGACCTACCCTCTTTTCCTTGGGGTTGTGGTTTAGTTTTTTCTTGACTTTGTCTCCTTCTTCTTGTAACCTGTTGAAAACCTTTGTCCGTCTCCTCCATTTTCTCTGTGTTTTTCTGCTGCTCCTCCTGGCTTCTTCTCTGTTCCTCCTCTTTGTTCAATGGGCATTGTCTAACTAGGTGCCCATATTCATGGCACTTATGGCACCCGAAAGGGATGTGTTCATAATCGATTGGTTGCTACCACACTTCGTCATGATACTCCACCTCCACATGATCTGGGAGGGGTTCGGCTAGGTTCATGTAAACACAGATCCTTGCACATGAGTTATATTTACCTCGACGGGTAGCTTCTGCAGCTTTAACAAAACTTCCAATCGAGTTTCCTATTCCTTCCAGAATTTCAGGATCCCAGAATTCATCAGGTAGTCCAAACAGCCTAACCCAAATTGGGGCTTCCAATAGCTTTTCTTTTTCTGGGTTATATCTCTCCTCCCAGTATTTCATAAATAAGCCCGCATTGTTCATGAAATACGGTCCTCCTTCAAAGACCCTATTTTTGTCCTCCAGGTTTGTGAAGATGGTTGTGAAAAACCCTTGGGCTCCCAGTTTTAGATCAATGTGACCCCTCAGTTTCCACTTTTGATCAATCCACCTGTAAAGCTCTTTCTTCGGTGGCCAATATCCTATAAATTTGCAGATTAGGGCGTGATCTTTCATGTAGCTGTTGTATTCCTCCAACTTGTTATTGGGGATAACATATCTTGGCCTCTTCTGAGCTCGAGGTAGGCACTTCCCTTTCATCCTTTTCTGCCACAGGTTACCCATGACAGGGGCATCGTTTTCCTGTTGCTTCTGTTGTATTCCACTCGTGCTATTCTCCCCTGTCACTACATTCTTGAAGGACGGGATCTCTCCCCTCCCCGAAGTGTTTTCCATTCCCTCTCAGTTCCTGTCTCAATAAAATATTCTGACAGAAGCAGAGAAGATGCTGCTTACCTGATAGGCTGAACTCCCGCTGCGCTATACCCTGCCCCGGTCTGTCTGCTGCACTGCTTCCTTCCTCATACGGCGCTGGCCTGCTCCGTCAGCTACACATCCGCGGGCCTGCAACCCTAGTAGAATCTCCCGCCTACAACCCTAGCGCTCCCAAGCCTTTCCCATATCTTCACAACACACTTTCGCTTTCAAAACAATTTAAAATGACGTAATTAAATTTTATTATTTAACTGAAGATTTCCAATTAAAATAATAATAAATCTACATTTATATATTTATATATTGATTGGAAGGCTTCTGACAATGGTCACTTCTTTCCATTAGATCCCTTCAGGCCTTTGGGATACCTACTACTTCATTATATTATATAGTTGGGGCTTGCTACTTGTTCGCGTGTTGGGGTAAACAAACTTGATGTGTTTTTTTTTTATCTCACAATTGGAGTCTATGGAATAAGAAAGAAATTTGATAGCTTGGTAAAAGTGGTAGCTTGAAAAAAGTGGTAGAGAAAGTATTAATCTCTCCTATCATGACAAACATGGCCACTAAATCTTGCAACATTGTTTGTTGGAAGTGAAAATTATGTTTCTTTTTTCCAAACATGTATGTTAGTATATTACAGTTTAATGAATATGTTTTATTATTATCATATATGGTTTCATACTTTAACAAAACATTAGCCAAGACGTCACAATGTTTTATTATTCAGTGAAAGATTTTCCAAGATCTTACAAGATTTTATAATTCAGTGAAAGATTGGCCATGAATTTACAAGATAATATAATATGGTGAGAGATTTGCCAAAAAGAATATATATACATATTATATTAGTGATAAAATCGCCTCCCATTTTTCCTATGTATTATGGGAATTCATCCATTTATTATACATATAAATTTAGGGTGGTTCTTAAAATTTTCCTTGTCTAAAGGTTTTAAATGAATTGGATGACCAATGCATTAAACCATTAACACTTGTATAATCCAAATATTTCTAAGAAGTTCAAAGGGCTGATTTTCATTCATTACATAATAAAATCTTTGAATTGATTTTGAAAGTGGAAAAGGGAGAAGATATATGACAATTAAACATTCATACTCAATATTTAATTCACCAGATATAGTAGATGCATGCAGAAGAATTCTATAGCAAAACAAATATATATTCAAGAGAGAACAAAGGAAAAAATTTAAAGGTGCAAAGGAATTAATTCAAACAATCTGTTCAATTATCTAATCTCCATAATGATGATAACTTTGCAGTGGGTTGTCAAGGAAGTTAATATTTAACTTAGCCTTACCCTAACTCCTATGTTACCTTGAATATATGATGAAAAACGAAGATGAATATACCAGAAAAACTCACATGTACACAAATGTTGTTAAGGCTGAAGTTAGAATCCTTTGATTATCTTCAAAACTTTCAGAAGAACACAATAATGTATATGGATTATCACAAGGGTTCAACTCTTCTTATTTCAAATTACCAAATATTTATAATGTAATTCAAAAATATCGACTCTAATACAATCCTTTACAAAATAAAATCTTATCCAAAAGGATTTGGATATATCACAATAATGCAATATAAAAATAGAATTTCTAAAAATAATTTGCATAATCAACACTCTGTTCGAGGGTGTTGTTTGTAATTGTTGCCTGAAAACCTATTTTTGCTCTTTGTGCTCCTTCTTTTGTTGTATTATCACCTGAAAATATGTATTTAACTCCTATTTTCCTATGTTTCTGCCTTAAAATGTTGCATTTAGTTTACTCAATAAGCTCAAGTAACTTGTCCCATCTTTAATCATCTGGAATTGATAATTTAACCACTTTTCTATATGCTTCAACCACCTTTGTGTACTTTTCAAAAGCCGGTCTAGTAATAAATAAATGTTGAATAAATAAATTGTATTCTAGATCTTCTAGAAAAGCCTTACCACTTATGATTCCTTTTACTTTAGCAAATTTTGACCTTTCTACTGCTATGTCACATAATCTATGCTGGTAATTTTCTAGGGGAGTCAATTGGCCATTAGAATTTCTTAGAGGTGGAAGTCCTTTTTGCTGTAGGATAACAAATTTTCTGTCAAATTTTTTTATCTGCACTTCTAAGTTTTGGCATTTATTTTCTAATTGTAACATTAAATTTTGTTTAGTTAAAAAAAAATCTGACTTCTAGGACTGTGTCAATCCTATCTTCAATTCCTAAGTCTTCCAATTCATCCTTGGTCTTTGACTTCAACACTTTGATAATGTTTGGTACCTCCCCTCGTTTATGATCTAAGTCTTCTTTGATTTATGTTATGGTTGCTTTTTCTATTTTTACTAGTTCTTCTTGTTCAAAGATAATCTCGATAGATGTTAAGAGCTCTAACATGGTTGAGTTGATATCAACCTAAATCTTTTCCTTTGCTTCAGATAATGTCTGTGTTGTGAGTGATTCATCTGCATACTTTTCAAGGTGCTTGGTTAGCTTGAAATTTTTCTTTATTTCAGATATATGTGCACTATTTGATTTAATTTTATTCTCTTCGATCCTCTGTAGTGTTTCTTTCAACTTTTCTGTTTCCACATTTCTGAGGGATAAATATCCCATGGCCTTCGATAATATTTATGTTGCTTCCTCGCTGGTTGTCTTTGTATGCACCGTAGAGGTCCCTGCACTTGTTTGTTGTTCTTTTTAGTTTAACAGGCTTTCCATATCAGCCTCCATTTTATGTATTTGGATGTTATGCTCTACAATCATCTTCAACATGTTTTCTTTCTTTTTCCATAGTTTTCATACTTCCTTAATTTGTGGATGCTCTGTTGTAATTAATTTTAGATGCTTTCTGAGTGCTTGTATATCTGAATTTCTCCACTTGATTATTTCTTCACTAGCATTGACATCATTAGGATCCAATCCTAGATTTATCACCATATCTTCCAACCCTTTTATTATGGTATCCTTGCCTGAGGAAGACATTATTTTTCATTTGAGTTGTAAATGAATATTATTTAAAGATGCTTACAATTCAGAACCTACCATAGCTAAACTAGTTAGTGAGGAATAAATCATCTAACCTATTTGTTTGTGGAGATTGATATGATCTATTGGGTGTATCTACTTGGTATAAAAAGAAAACATAGAATTCTTATGGTCATTTACACTTTTAGGAACTGGTACTTTTGGCTCAAGGAATGCCAATTAGAATTTCCATCTATCAGGTTTGTTGTAGATAAGAGCCTGTGTTGAGTGGTCGATGATTGTTTCCAAAACTCAATATAGGTGGAAGTTTTCAACGCCTTGTTCTTTTTTTTCTTCATCTCTCTAAATTTGGAAAATATACTTTGTTGTCTTGCAGATGGAGAAACAAGAGAAGTAGGAGAATCAATGGTTGTTTCTTTAGTTTGATGAAAATAAAATACATGCTTGATTGATAATACTACTATGGATTTCTTCCCTCTGATGACTCCTCATCTATATTCACTGACTTCCTCCTTTTGAAAACTTTGAAACCAACTACTTTAAGTCTTAGACTTGTAGGTGACACACTTTCTCTTGGCGTTTTCGATTCCTTTTCTTTTAACCTTGGAGATTCTAATGTTGTATGAGTAGAAGTATGCTATTTAGTTTCTTGTAGTGCGTTCTCTTCCCATTCTTCTCGATTTCCAAACTGCTCAATCTCTGGATTTTTTATATGAAAATAAGGCACTAACTTTTGTTGAGATCTTATCTTTGAAATTATTCCTAATGGGTCATAAGGCCAACTGAAGTTGAGTATGAATTTCATATGTTTGAGTAAACAATCCACTTCCTTCTCTGTTGCTCTAGTGTTAACAACAAATGGACCAATCTGTGCTTTTAACTTGAACTGAGTTTTTCGTTTCCTTGAAACAAAATTGATTTCATCCATATTCATCCTCTGCCTAATGAATTCTAAATAAAAAATCCCCATAGGCAAGAAAATTGGCAGTTTATAAGGAGGAAATACATAACAATAGACTCTGATTTTTGTAAATTTTTTATAGAGATGCCAATCTCCAACCTTAGATTGTTCACTTAGATGTAAAAAAAATTGATTTTTGTGGAGATCCTAAGAACTGCATCATTGCTCAAAATACATAATGTTATATGCAAAAACTGATTAACAAAATAACTGAAAGAGTATTCCTTTGTGTTTTTCCTAACCAAAGAGGTCCAATGTGTTGGATACCTATACCAATAGGTTTCATATTTCATGATTGGCAAATTCAAATGCCAAATATGCTCTGCTTTGCTGATTCAAAGATCCCATATTTCCAAGGAAAAAGCAAGGTGTGTACATGCCTTCATGACTATTAAAGTTTTGATGGATGG
>APFE030942550.1:0-16825 GCA_000404065.3 Pinus taeda
GTCACGGTCAACTCAAGGCAGTTTAGCGGTGATTGTGAGCTGTTTGGTCACGTCACCCTAAACGGTGATTTGTCCACGTTTTACAGATGGCAGGGGACGTGATCCAGCCTGGGATTTATTGCCCATGACGACAGAACCACCACCTCATCCACGCAGCCGCATGAAGTGCCAAAGAAACCTGGAAATGCATAAACAGTCATTTACTTTTCAGTTATTTAGTTGCATGGATAAGCTATCCTAGAAACTTCTATAAATAGCTGCGTCTGTGTACGCTTATTAAGCTTTTTATGAGTTGTATTTGATGAACCTTTGTTATATTTTTAAGCATTCCAAACTCTGTTTTTAAAGTGCTATTCTAGCACTCTGTTTTAAATATTTTCTGCAATGAAGAAGTAGACTCAGCATTGTCTTGAAGTTTCCAGATCTCTGAGTTTTCTTTGTGGCTGAATGGACAGAGGGCCCCTGCTCATTTCTGCCACTGTAAAGTATTTTATGTGCAGTATCATTTTCTTTACTTGTTTATTTCCTTAAGCATGTATAGTTTCTTTTATTTGTTTTCCTTTCTTTCAAGCTGATCAGTGTTATTTCCTTGCAGATTTCTTTTAAGCCCGGGATTTGTGTGTGTATTTGCTTTAATGTCTAATGGTAGTTGCAGTTGTCTTATTCATTATGCTGCCCTATTTACTCTGTTTTTTTTTAGATTAGCTTTAGCATAGTTCTACAAGTTGGATGCTAACTAGTTTATGCTCTCCTTATCATGAATAGCTTATCTTTCAAGAGAACAGAATATTGATTAATTGCAGCTTGTATTTGAGTAGATTTGGCTTGTGATACTAACACTTTTTCCACTTGCTTACACACAATCACACATGTAGGAGCAGTATGTTGGAAAAGGTCTAGTAGTGTTACAATTTGTCAATCAAAGTAGATTAGAATTTTTATCAATTCTTGGATTTGTTTTCAGCTCCCTTCTCATCGTGTTTTATGCAAATACGCAGTAGAAACATAAAGTTAGAAGGAGATTATCATTAATATCAATCCTTGAAGTGATTTTCTTATTTCTTTTATTTGCAGCAAGTATGGATAGAGAACTAATGCCATAGATTGTGGTCATTTACTTTCAAGTCATTTACTTTCAAGCCATTTACTTTCAAGTCATTTTGATTTAAGTTCTTTTCTCTTACAAGTTCAGCAAGCAATTAAAAACCACCATCACACACACTTTCACTCATATAGAAATCACTTTCACACACTTGCACTCATTTGTCTATAATCATCATTCCATTTTAGGAAGATAAGTCAATCATAAACAACCCCCCTAAAACAACAAAAGCTCTACGAAATTTACTTAAGTACATATAGTACACCCTCACTTCATCAGCTTACGAGCCCCGGGTTGACAATTAATACTAGCAATTTAGATAACAATAAATTGACTAAACAACCATGTACCTCTAATGAATACCTCCCTAGTTAAGAGGGAGTGTTGAAAAATGTGTAACTATGTTTGGTCTTCATTAGTATGAAATGCATTCTTGTAAATATAAAATGAAAAAAGAAATTATTATTATTGAAGCATGGGTTTCATGCTTAAGTTCTTTTATTTTATAGGTCAAGCACCCATTGATTGCTTTTAGGGTTTTTCCTAAGCATATTAGTCATTGTCATATATGGAAGACCCTATGGGCACATTGTAAATTGTAAAGGAAAATTTATTTTTTCTTGAAATTGTCAAAATACCTCCAAGGTCAAGTTGTCCTAATGAGCTGTCAAGTTGTCCTACATGAAGAGCCATGTCCACCCTTGAAGAAGCCTATATATAGGAAGAACTATTCCTCCATTTGGATCATTCACTCACTCATCTCTCATGTGAAGAAGGAAGCAGAAGGAGGTTGAAGAAGGAAGTGCGAAGAAGAGAAGGACAAAGAAAGTTGAAGTGTTTGGGTCTCTCTACATTCTTCTGGAAGTGCGAAGTTATGGTTTCTGTGCTGGGCAAGTCTAAGGTTCGATTCTGGAAGAAAGAAGAGAAGGAAGGCAAGCGATGGTCTCTTAGGGATTCCTAATAGCCATATGACTCAATTCAAGACAAGTGAGGTCAAGGGGAAGGCAGTTAGAGGGAAATTAAAGTCTCCTATAGAAGCAGATGCAGTTGCTGCAGTTGTTGGGGAGCAAAATTTTAGATTTACTGGGAAGTCGAAGATATTGCAGCAGAAGGCCAAGGAAGAATTTTTCTTGGAGGGTATTTTTCTGAGTCTAGGTCATGCTTTTCGTCAATTGAAAGATCTGAAAGATAAGAAGAGATTTTCAGTTTTTCCCCTTAAGAGGAGGGGTTTTGGCCCTGCCTTGCAGCATCTATATTGTGTCATTGTTCTTACTGTTTTGATAGTTGTTTGATGTATTGTACATATTGGAATAAGAAAGATAAAAGATAATAAGTACAAAGATAACACAAGCAATTATCAAGTTAAGAGAATTAACATATACATTGCCCTATTGAATTCTCAACACATGGGCATGCAAGCCCAACACAATTTGACTCACTAGCTTAACAATAAGCGATTTGAGTGGATATAAGGGGTCATCCTGAGGATGTTATAGAAAATATTTTATAGCATTAAAGACTACAAAAGCTTATCCAATTTTGACTAATTCAATTCTAATCCCAACAATCCACAAATCGTATAAATAATGGTAACTTCAAATCCATGTAAATTATTCTAGGTCAAAACTACTACATAAGATGAATTATATGCAAAAGTAAAAAGTATATTTTTTATTATTATCTAAATTAGAACTCATCAAGGTGGGAACTTGATCCAAAGCTTTGGGGAGGAGGGGCTTATATTCTAAGTTCGGATGTATAAGCCATAAAGTTGTGTTTTGATGTAAAAGGGAACTTTATAGATAAGTAATTGATGGAAACAAACCTACTTAAAGTTTCCTCTGTGAACAAGGCACCTTATAAGAAGGAAATAGGATAAGAGTTAAGGGCAGGAAGGAGAGGTACTAAAATTGGCCTCACTACACATAATGGTTCTTCTTGATAGAATCCTTCTCTCTCTCTCTCTTTCTCTCTCTCTCTCTCTCTTCTTATTTTTGTGATGTATTCAATTATTGCATTTTTATCAATGTTATTGTGATTAGTTTCATGGTATATTTGTGTGTTTTCTCTTCTCGTCTCTCGACATTCAAACCTTTTGGATCTTATCCCCTAGTGATCCAAATCATTGGTATTAGATTAGTTTACTACTCCATGGGAACTCAAAGTTTTGTAGCAATTTCCAACTTCCTTTTGGCACACTTGGAGTCCATTTGTTGGGATACATACCTCATAGTTGGTCCACGAGCATTATAGGGGTTTTCTACTCTCATATTTATGTTCACCACTATAGGAACTTCCTTACATGGATTTTCTACATCCATTACTCTACAACATTTCAAGAAATTTTAAGATTTTCATGCTGTGTACAAAGGTTCTATGACCTCTACAACAACCCATGCTACTCTACAAACCCTTAGAATCCTTTATTTCTCTCTACACTTGGTGTTGTCACATTCAATGTTATTGCAAATTTATACCACCATGTCAAAACTTAAAAAGTTTGCATGCATCATCTAGAAGCTTGGGAAACTTCATTTTATCCATTTCTTAGCTCACCCATAGTGGTATAGCCATTGTAGAAGCACAATAATGGATGGACTATGGGGTAAAAATATTTAGCCAAATTTATGTAAGTGCCACAACCTCTATAAAATATTTTATAGAGTATATGATAACTCATTTCAAAGGATTTTTTGTCAGTTCAAATGAGTTTTTTTTATGGAATTTGTTTTTGTTCCCTAGGTTAAGAGATATCATCAATTGAAGTCACATGTTTATAAATTTGTGCAGCTATGAGTAGCATAAGTTTCAAGAAGGATCTTGTCAGCCTAGAAATCATTACAGAGAGAGTACCTAATATCAATGGAAATAACTCTTCAATACTTCAAATGGGTCTTCAATGGAATTAGATGAGCCTAATTGAAAATTAAACCCTTTACAAGAACCTGATGAGCAAGAGCAACCCACTCTAACTTAATGAATTTGGCATACTTCCCACTATATAATTTGCACAACGCAGTTGCAACTAACCCATTGTAACACCCCTCCTCCCAAGTCCACCCAAGCAACCAACCAGTCGGGCAAACATGTGATGAGAGAGGTTATTATAAGGGGTTCAATCTCTTTGGTGACCTTAAGGAAATGGAATTGACAGAATTCATCAAACAAACCCATCCACATCAACAACTACACCCCCGGGAGACATGTAAGCCACTCAGACATCATGTCCCCGTGTCCCACTGATGTTTTAAGCCTCTTAACCTAAAGTCACTCTCATGCTATAGGAAAGACAATGACCAACAACTCAAAGTTTCTCTCATAGACCTATGTGCTAACAACTGTGGACTTTTCTCAGCAGACCTGTACCAGCGACCCCGAGATTTGAGCTACTTTTCTAGCTCAGAATCCCGCCCTTTGCCGAAAACTTGCTACAACCTTCAAAATCCATAAAAGACATGATAACAATGCTGATAAATCAAAAATCAACCTCAAGACTAGGCTTGAGCATCCCCAACCGGGACTGACATTCTGTCAAACACTTGGCATCAATGTAACCTACAGGTCTAGGATACAAGACAAAGTATAAATGACTAGAATAACTTATGAAACATAACCAAAAGAATCACCTCCTTCTACATTAGACTATTATATCATCAATTAGGTTTTGCAGCCATCCATTTAACAATTAGAAGTAAATACATGAAATAACCATGACATGAACCAGTCACATAAACATGATTATAACCAAAATTAAACCATATAAATATCAGAGATATGACATCCATTAAATCCACATATAAACAAGTACAAAAGTAAGAGAACCTAGATTTTATTAATCATAAGCAAATCTGACTAGGTTCGGGACTTCCACATACCACCCGACCATAGACATGGCTGAACCAAATCTCTCTTTTAGCTAGTCACCCCGTGCCATATTCCAAGAATGAATGTGTGATCTCATAGAACAAGAAACCCTAGAAAAACCAAGGGGATCCAGAGGTTAAACCACCACCACCCTCACCAAAGCATGATCACACCAAAATAGGTGCTCTGATCACAACTGAACCGAACTTGGAATGTCATCTGGAATCCATCACTATCCTTGAGGAATTTTTCGTCTCCTTGTCTCTAAGGATTGACTGCAATCCAATCTTGGATCATTAGGCCCTAAACCGAGACCAGTCTCTTAGGATTTATCACAATACAAACCCAGATCACTAAGCCCTAAACTGAGACTCCTCCCTCAGGCTTTACCATGTATCTTGCCAAAACCGGTCAAGGTATTCCTACGCCTTTGGGAATGAAACTTGAGAACACCTCCGCCCCAGATTTTGAAATCCATTCGGAAAACAAAAGCTCAAAATTGTGATAAACATCCCAACATACCATGGCATCCAAAAAAAGGAAAGGCTAAGCTAAAAACAACTGTCATAACCCAAAAAAACGATGCCACCGATAGCAAGAGAACCATACACCAACATGCAAAGCCATGCATGTCTAAACCAGCTAGGAAATCACACACACAAAAGGTTACCTGCAAGTATTCCTGATGAAGTTGCTTGATCTTGCTCCTCTTCCTTGATCCTTGCTTTCCTTCCTTTCCCTTTGCTTTCTTTTTCTTCCTTGATCAAAATTTAGAGTGCTTCAAGAAAACTCTAAGTGACCAAGAGTGAGAGAGAATAACGAGGGAGCTCCAAACTTGAACTGACAAAAGGTTAGCAAAAGCTTGCCCACTGATCCTAAGAAGCCTTTTTATTAATGAGGCCTCTATTTTCTTCATTTTCCATTATTTTCCTTCAATTTCCTCCTCACATGCAACCTGTGACCTTTTACCTTCCTTTTCTCCTATTTCCTTTTATTTTCATTAATAAATGTGCCAAAAAATCATTTTTTCCTTTTAATGCCTTTGCCTTAGCCTTTACTAATTTTCCTTAGCCAAAACACACATCTAAGTTGCTAAGAGTGTGGATGATAATGGAACATCTACACATTTACTTTCATCACCTAAGTTGCTAAGAGTGTGGATGATAATGGAACATTTACAAAGTCAAATGATTAATTTCCCCATTCATTTTACCTCTAATTTCACTAATTTCCCACAAGCAAAAATCGAAGTACCTAAAATCTTAAGTTAAAGGGGCTCAGAGCATTTCTCTGACTTCTAGAGGGACCGGACCCTCGACCCAATAACTTATAAGGTTTAAGTACTACAAGCCCCTTCCGAAAATTCACTACCTCCATAAACATTCATCTCACCTAAAAATCCCTTTTCTTAAGGTGAAATTACCATTTACCTAGGGAAAGTAATAAACCTTACCTAAAACCCCTTTGTTTACATAAAAACCCACAAAAAGAATTAAGCCTAAGTTATGATGTGTAAGTATGGATGTATAAATAAATATCGATACATTATACTTAGCACAATTTGCTTTTCCGCTTCTGTTTTCATATTAACTTTAACTTTTATTATATTTAACTCCCGAAAAATACACCCCTTTCCTGTATATTGTATTAAAATCCCATATATTAAATACCTTGCCCCATGGTTTGAAATATAAACGATATTAAGTAAATAAATTAGATGGATTAATTAGTCGATTTGCAACTAATTAAGAGCCATAGCCCTCCACCAAACCAAAAAGGATTAATTAATCAAACAATGATTAATTAATAACCTTCCTCCAATCATATCACCCTCGACATCATTAAACCACCCTAACCCGTAATTAAAATCCTGTCGGGCCCCTCCAGTAACTCCCCGACCAAATCACATCCTGATCACCATACGATTTGACCCCTTCAGATCTAACGGCTGTCGCTCATATCGGGCGGCCTCCATCGCCGACCTTTACCCACCCAATGCAAGTGGTTTTACTATTCACCCTTCTACTACGTGTTGCCCGATGAATGGCATCGGGCGGACCTCTCCCAAAACCGCCAAGTCCCCAAAAGCGGTGCGATAGATTCTGCTTACCGCCTCCGCTTACCACCTTCACTACATGACAAAACGTCATCTCCGTTAGTGGGTGCCTACTGTCGCTTTCCATTATACCCGCCAAAATCATTGAATTTGCAGATAAACCAAAAAACTCATTGTTTTTGTTTTTTACCAAGAAAAGAACCTTATGTTCTCCATGTAAGCACAGAGTACGTTTGAGTTGTCAACCTGATACCAACTGTTAACCTTCCATAACCGCTGAACTCCAGACCACTGTGCAGACCTATGTGCCTCCTGCAAACAATACACCAGCACCATTGCTCCTTTCAAACAACCGATACCAGGTATTTACCCCATTCCGACTGAAGAACCCTGATTTCTGGCCGAACTCGAGCTAAATTTCTTTAAATACTAAGTAATTTAGTTAATTAAGCCACCTGGTAGTCCTGAAACACTTTGAAACAGACCAATTATTCCCATATTTCCCTGAAATTCTTTGCCCCCGTCCTTGAATCCACAGGAACCAAGGATGGATGCCCCAATTGCTTTGAATGTCATGCCAGTTACTACTCCCCATAGAGATTTAGACCATCTTCCCCTGGCTGACAAAGATTTTCATATTAAAGACCTCATCTTTGAAGAATCCCTTTGAAATTGCATTGTAGACCCCGAGATAACTACTTGAACCATGCAGATAAGATAGGCCTCTGGGAATCAAACCTACCCAAATATCAATTCCCCAGTGTTCATGTCTTCCCGGATATTGTTCACTACTGTCATGCAAACTATGACCCTATCATGAGAGCTGTAATTTCCCCAGATTAGAAATTCCTATTCACTATCACTGTAGAATCGATAAATGAGATGTTACAGTTACAACCTGGTGAAAACCTCACCCCCCTTACCATTGCTGACTTGCTTGAAAATTTCTCCAAGATATCTAGTTCCAGAAGTACTCAAATCCTCCAGACTTTCATTGTTGAAGAAAAATACATGCCAAAGGACCCCCCTCCTTACATGTCATCCTTATTTTCTGATATGGGCAAAGATATCACATCAATGATATCATGCATTTTAGGTTTTACCACTAGTGAATATATAGATGATACCATTTTTGCCTACATGTCTATTTTTATCCCTGGCCAGCCTCTTGCAGTCAAATTTGATCATGCAAAATCCATCTCAGATAAGATGCATGATCAGTTTCTGAGATTGGAAAATGAAAGAGTGTTCAAATATTCATCAGTCCTGTACCATTTATTTCTTTACTATCAGACTGATAAGTTTCCCTTCTCTGTCCAAAAACTTGATACCAAAGGGAATCCTAGATCTGTCATCTTCTGGACCCCTCTGTTCCATAGGTCTAATTCTCCCTACCCATATACAAATTTCATTGATCTATTTGTACACCCAGTGGCTACCATGCTGCTAGGAAGCCCTCCTCCCAGAATTAGTGCAAACATCAGGAGGATCCTGCAATTGTCAAAACAATACAAAGTAGGGGATTGGTACTTGTACCAAAACCATACAGAAATCAGAATCTATGGATGTGAGTTACCACCTTACAAAATTCCAAAGTACCTCCCCATGAGATTATTTTATCTGGAGTACTACAGATAAATAATCAATTCAGATGAGGTGCATTTTGTTAGAACCAAGAAAAAGGCCCAACTAAGAATAAAAGATCATCTTGGCCCTTTCATTTGTAACAGTAGAGAAGCAGGAAAGAAGGCAGATGAAATCTTCCAAAGGTTGAAATTAAAATAGAGTTTCATGTGGACCTATGATCCCTACAACTTTATTTGTAATAGGAGACAGAAAAATAAGCTATCTCCTTACATCCACCATAGGATCCCAGAAATTGAACAGTATGCCAATCAAACAGAATGGGTGGAAAACACATTAGTAGATCGAGATAGTACAAAGGTTGCCGTTGACATTGTATTGACGGATTTAGATAGGGGGCTTGATGAAGATTTATTTCTACAGGTGCCTGGAGAAACTTCATCTCAAAGGTAGTCACAGGAACACAGTGGATAGACTTCGGAGCAAGCAGGGCCATTAGGCCAACCAGGTCATCAAAACAGGCAGAAGATTCAGAATTACCAGAGATTTCAGAGGAGCTCAATCAAACAGGAAAAAATATGAGCAATCCCCCAATTTTGCAGACTCCTCTAAATGAGGAGAAAAATCCAAAAAGAGACAGAGAGGAGGCCATTCCTTCCACATACCTATTAATCAAACCTATGCTAAGAGGCAAAGGTTAAACCCATGTTCTGAACAAGAGTACACTGAGGAAACAATAGGCAACACAATGGTAGAAAGAACTGATAGTGTGCATACTATCCCTTCAGGAGGTACACCATCTACCTCACAGTCCTAGGTATTAGAAAGGCAACAGAGCACAGAGGTATCTTCCTTCAGGACTCCTTCTGGTCAGAGCCAGGATATCAAAGAAAAGTATAAAGAAATCAAAGCAAGGAATGAGAAACTAAAGGCTCAAACCTATGCTCATTATCTCAGAATGGGTCCAACTAACCAGACAAGGCTGATGTTAGCCTTTGATATAAAAGAAGGCAAGATGAAAATGAGTTTTCTTAAGCCAACTGTGCAACAACCAAGATCAATGGCTGACTATTTGAAAAATGATTTTGAAGTTTTTGCAAAGGATATTCACCCAATTGATCAAATAGAGTTACATAAACAAACAAGTGAAATGGTCTACTCTACATTGACCAACAAAGCAATCACAGCTCATCAACTACACAACTCACTGAATAACACATCTGCACAACTTCAATTGGAAAAGGCCTCTTCTCAGGCCAAAGACACCAGAATAAAGACTTTGGAAGACTTGGTCATAGAGCTGGGATATGATCCCAAGGATGTCAAAGCAGCAGGGCAATTAATAAAGAAGAAAAATGATGACATAGCTGCACTAAAGAAGCAGCTCAAGGTTCCTCCTCCTCACCATCCTCAAACTGTTGAAGTTTTAGAAAAACAAAAGGAGGAAGAACTTATGGACCTAGTCCTTAAGTTGAATGACCAATTAAAGGAAACTGAGAAAGAATTGGAGAATGTGATACAGTCCAAGTAGAGTGAGCTAGCCACTGCTCCTCAGACTGTAATACCTACAGTTTCCACAGCAGTACCCTCCACCCTGGCAGCTTCCTTGGCCCCAACGATTCCAACAGTAACAACATTTCCAGTAGCATGTACTACTTCAACCACAGTTACATCAACTAGTACAGGGATAACAACAGAAAAGACAGATGAATTGGTTAAAGCTATGGAACAAATGAGCATCCAGGCCATAGAACTCAAGAAACTCAGAGAGCAAGTCACAAGCCTAGAAACTAGTTGTGAACTTGCACAGATTCAACATAAAGAAGAAGTACGGAAAAACCAAAGGATGGTGGAAAGAATAAGAATCCTTGAAAAGGATATGACACTAGAAAAGCCATTGGGAGACATCAAGGATATACTGTGGACCAATATCATTGATTCCATCAATGATATTTGGCCTTCCATTTAGGTTATTTTTGAGCAAACTGAATTAGTCAAAATAACCATGGAAGCCATACAAAAGACAAAGGAAGAACTAAGAGACAAGCCTGAGGAAGCAAATTAGTTGATAGATTTTTTGAATAGTAGAAACAGGTACCAGCAGGATGAATTAGAGATTCAGGATAGAACAAAAACTATTATTGAGATAAAGAAGGTTCTTACTAAAAGGAACTTGATGCTTAATTTGGATAAAAGATGTCAAAGCATTCAAGTAGACATCGACAACTTTATGTTAAAATATGGCATTTTGAGAGAAAAAGGACTTCCTAGTCCACTGGTTATACATGACAAGTTAATGACATAGGAAGATTACATTGAGAGATTGAATAAACAGGCCAGGAGCCAAGCCAGTTCTTTAGGGGTAAAAGCATTGCCTACAGGAAAAGTACTTTATGATGGGCTGGAGAATCTGTTCTACATAGAACATGAAGTCAAGCATTTGTTCACTAGCCAACCCAATTTTGCCAAATATACAGAAGCCGATGAAGTCTACAGGAAAATAATCAAAATAAAATTACCAGATAGTGAATGGTGGACTAGTTTGACAGATTTACTATAAAGTTACTATAGTAAATCTGTGGGGTAAAATATGCCTTTCAGGTAAAAACAGGTAATATAGGATTAATCAGCACAGGTAAAGAGTATTACTAGGTCAAAGATAAGAGTGAAATCCAGCACATAACTACCAAAGCAACTGCAAGAACCAAATCCAAATTCCAGCAGCCAACACATTCACAAATAAAGGGACAACAAGCAAACAATTTTCCATCTGCCTCTATCTTCATGTTGAAGATATTTTTGTTTCCTAGAAGAATTCTCATATGGTTATGAGATATTTTGTATTAATTTTTGTATAAATACTTCACAAATTGAAGTAATTAGGGTGGATTAAAAAGCATTTCTGGAGACATTTCGTTTTAAGCTAAGGAGCTATTGTACTCAAGACTGGACTGGTTTACCGGATTATGAAATAAAGCTGAGGACATTTCACTCGATTCTTGTGCACAATTGGGACAGATAAGTATCATTTTCTCATATTTCAATATTGTATTCTCTTTATGTTATGAAATATTCATATGTGTTTCTTATAAAATCTCAAAAGCAAACAAGGAATGATATTATCAGAATTAGCTTAAGTGCCCTTTGTTTTAACTGTTTGTGTTATTTATGTTTTCTACTAAACTGCCTTGGTCTGGGGATTCTTGATTGCCCCCTTACTTCCATAGTTTATTCCCCCTTTGGTTCATAGTACAGGATTCTTCATTTCCCTTAGCCCTAGTTAGGACTCTCATCCATTTAAACCTACATATTTTCTCTTGTTGTGTTAGCTTGCCCTGTGAACTCTTACCTCAGTGATAAATAAAATCCAGTTAAGCCTTTCTTGATTGACTCCATAGCCCAATGGCCTAAATATTTGCTCTGCGCATCTGTCTTCTTAATTCCACCACCCAATCAAAACAAACAACCCTGAACATTAAGAACTAGCCTGAAATCTTATTTAAACAAAGTTAAATCTTAAAGAGAGAGCCCTCTCTGGACTTAGGTTGGCTAGAACTTGAGTCTAAAAGATTGGTTTGTGGTTAGCTCGGGCCATTCCTTCTTTGATAACTTCTAAGGAAGAAACCTAAGTGATAAGAGATGAATTAGAATTGAAATTTTCATTTACCTTTTGTAATTGGCCATTCATATGTGTTACTGTATGATTCTGCTGATATAGTAAGGATTCTTCATACATCCACTTATTTATAAACCCTCTGAATGTAGTAGTTGAAAGCCTTGTCAATCTAAGAGTGTTTATGTGTGCCTTGAGTGAATAAGATTTGATTCAGTCATTCGAATTGATCCAAACACATTCCCATAATTGAGAGAACCATTGAGGGATATTTATATGTTACTAGGCATCTTCGAACTACAACCTAGAAGAGTTTCCTGGAGTGCTAACAATTACAAACATAGATGAGGAAGCGACACTTAATGTCTTAACCATAGTGGTGGATACAAGTCGGGAGTTTGAATCAGTTCTAGTCATGGTTAACAATCCCAATGAAGATTTTTGCAAGCGATCCACAGGTAGGCCCAAAGAATTAGGTAAAGGAGATTATGTCAGAGGTTGAAAAGATGGAATAGGATCAATTTGATAAAAATTAAGTCCTTCCCAATGAAGGGGAGTACAAGGACAAGGATCTTCTTAAGGGATCCCTTCAATACCCACAGGTCTGTATGAAAGAGGTTCACTGTCAGGCCCAAGATATATTGGTTCTATCTGACACAAAGGAAGAGAGGAGGAAGGTCCCAAAGAATTAGGTCAGGATGGCTGAGGTTCCTCAGGTTCAATAACCTCTGGAAACAAAGTTTCAGACTCAGGGAGATCAGATTCAATGACCTCAGGTAACAAAGTATCAGGGACTTCTGTTTCAATTGTGTCAGTGTCACCAATAGGAATAGATGTAATCTCGGGTTCAGAACTCAAAGGGTCAGATGATTTTGGCTCATTAATATCAAGAGGAGGGCCAAAATTAGTTCATGATGTTCTTGATTCAGTAGTTTGTGTTTTCTTATGCTTTGGATGATCGTTAGGAGTAGCCTCTGAAGGAAGAGGAGGCTTATTTTTCATTCTATGTGAACGAAGGGGATGGGTTTTTTTTTTCACGTTGGATAATAAATTTTATTAACACAAAAATAAATAAATAAAAAAGAGGGTAATCTAGGCATAAAGGATTACCAAGCAACTGTAAACTACAATATACACCTTGGCGATCGAAGGACTTAACATATGGCAATCAATCTCCCTGAATGTTGTGTTCGGTGTTTCAGGATATACAAGGTGACAGACTCGTTACCTATAGATGGATAACAACCTATTGGGGACTCCCAAAATATACGCGATGGTGAATGGGAGTTAAGTCCGTATTAGTGTTGTCTAATGTGTAAATCTCGTTCCACATATGTGAGTGTATAGGATCCAATATACCCGAAGGAATGTGGTGTACGATCCTATACACTCACATATGTGGAACGACATTTCACCCCTAGGATGCAACACTGGAAAACAACGACAACTCATACATTTAACGACGTCGGAACATGTCTCTAGCCTAGACCTCTAAATGTTTATGTTAATCTTACAAATTCTCCTTAGGTTGATTCAATAAATTTTACTGTTTTTCTTTGATTATGTTTCAATTTTAGGACTCACCATGAATATCACTTTGATATCCTAAAATGCAAATATAGCATGAGAAAATAGAAATCCTTTCTCTTTTAATGAAAATCTAACTGATGTGTAGGTTTTAACCCCGTATAGAAATTACCTGCATATGAATTCTAAAACATAGAAAATAAACAATGCCAGAGCATAACACATAAAACACATATACACAGAGATTTTCCCTTGGATCCCAAAACTGGAACTACTAGCTTGATTTTTCATTATATTCCTTTCAATGTTACAATACATATTTATACATGCCGAAGCATCCAATACCATGGACCGAAAACCATCGCGTCCAAAACCATGGACCGAAAACCATAGGTAGGTATGCCCAACCTAATATAGGGTCTAGAAAATTTTTTCTTGGGGCATTGCCCCAGACCCCGTAGAGGGGGGCTACTCAGCCCCCTCAAACTCCCCAGACAGGGGGGGCTACCACCCCCCTTGTGACCCCCCCGCTGCGTAATGAAGGGGGGGCTCCACACCCCCTCTAACCCCCCAGTTCACTACGTAGGTTAGTCGTGGAAAGAATATAACACAACCCAACATGAGGAGCGGAAGAAACAATCAAGATGCATCACACAATATGCAACAAACAAGATGCAAGATGCAATTTCCTTTCCGATGCATCTGTTCCTATGCTAATGCACATGCAAAACCCTAAATGTTGATGAATTTTTTTTCTTTTCACCACACTTAAGTTTCGAAATGAAGAAAGCTAAGATGTAAATGTTCAATTACACTTTTCAAAATGAGAGCTAAAACAACAATTCATCCAAGCGATAAAAAATCAAACGAAATCAGTTTGCAAGTGACCAAATGATAAGAACAAAGAAAAATAAAAACCAATTCTTACCAGAGGAAAACAATAAAAATGCAAACCAAATGGAGGCTTTAGAGAGACCACAAGACACTGAATACTAAGGGAAGTTAAGCTAGAAGTAGGTTGACCAAAGACAGGCTCAAGAACCAAGGCAAAATTCGTGCAAAACAGGGGCCAACGATGTTGTAGAAGAGGCACCAGTGCGTTGCAATGATGGTGTAGAGTGGGCCAGGGTGAGGTGCAATGCTCTGTCAAAGGCATAGGGGGTGCGTTGGGCCTAGGAAAGAGGATTTTAGAACAAAAAATACAAAAAAGGCTTAATGAAATCACTTCCTAGGTTTTTTCTTGGTTGGATGATACAACAAAGGTCTGTTAAGGAGGTAATCAAACACAATGGATGTAGAGAATCTTGTAGATTCACAAGCTCGTGCATAGTACTAAAGCACATGAGAAGAATCTACTTCTACTTTCAACCAGCGGAAGCCAATAGATTGATGAAAAAAATATGAACAAGAAGACGATAAATCAATGGCACATAACACAATAAGTATTCGGGGAAAGCCTCAGTTGAAAACCCCCACTATATGTATTGCATTAAATCATAAATCCAAGATGATAATACAATGCCTGTTCTCACAAGAAAAATCCCAACACTCAGTATGATCAATCTCCCTACTCACAAGCAAGCTCAAGCTAATCTCTAGCCTCTTATGTTGCTCTCCAAGCCCCTGATTCCTTGCGTTCTTGGTCAAAGAATTTGGATGAATACAATATGCTTTGCTCAACCTATAACTCAACCTGCACAAGTATTTTCTATTCGCTGCCTAACTTACTTACTTTGGCCAATACTTAGCCAAATTTCCAAGCCTCCAAGCTTCTAATTATTTGCACAATTCACGAGAGAATTATCCTGTATTTAAAGGGAAATTCCTCATCTATAACTGCACAATCCAAAATTAGGTCCTTCTCTAATTGCATGCATGATATTTACAACTCAATAAATCATACAACTGATAGTACATTTTCCCTACACTCTAGTCTCAACTGGGTTTTTCTTTGAACTGACATGCATGAATTTCTGATGACACTTGTGGATGCACTAGTGCACCAACTGGTTGTTAATCCTTTCTTAGTTCCACAAACAGTTAGAACTAATTTAATTGAACATAACTCAGTAAAGTGAGTTATCTAATTACAACTCATAATTAAAGTCATCCTGGACCCCTAAAACTTAGGGAGAAAATATACATGACTTCCAAAAGAATTCCAACTCAAAATTCCTAAGTTAACTAAGTCAACTTAACTTAGATAACTATTACAAGTTGCTATGAGAAAATAATTACTATTTAATTCACAATTTAATTCAAGGACAAATTAAATTGGAATTTCTAGATGTTATTTTTAACATTTCTAGATGGAAAAGGAAACCACCAAAGGAATACTCTGTTCCCCAATATGGACGCCAATTTGTTATACGAGATTTATGATTGTAGACAAAAGTATCTCCCCTAGGTCGGTGGATAACCTAGAACAATAGAGAGATAAGGAACACAATGCTTTTCCTTAAAGTAAATAGATGACAGAGTGAGGCCTACCTTGAATCCTCCGCACACTTCACTCCTTCTTTAGCTTGGAAGCTCCAATTCCAGCTCTGAATGCTAAAATTAGAACCTTCACAGTCAGATAACACAAGCCAAGAAACTACGAAATCTATGTAGTATCATATAAATACTTAATTTAATAGATCAACATGGTATTGAAATAAGTGAAATAAAAACATCACATATAGGAAAAGAATGAATTATTTGCATTAATACAAATGGAAGGAGATTACAACCATAAGTAGTAGTTGATCTTGTAAAAGAGATCCTTCAAGTTGTTGACTTGTCCTTGCCTTGTCACAATATGCACCTACAATCTCCCTAAATGCATGAGATGATAACCACTCACTACAACAACATAAGGGTAGAATCACTCTCCAAAAGCCAACCCCCAACCAAATATAATGTTGGGAATATATAGAGAAGTAGGGTAAGTTGGGAGATTTTATGAAATTACCAATCTAAGGTAAGATATCCACCTTTGATGGAGGGATAGGATCAAAGGATAAGTGGTGAAAACCCCAAAGTAGGGAAGGATAGGATAAAAACGTTTTATCCAAGGTAAGTAGTTAAAACAACTTCT
>APFE030942552.1:0-13085 GCA_000404065.3 Pinus taeda
CTAGGTATATAACATTCCACCCCCCTTAGCATGTTTCGTCCCCGAAACATGGGAAGAACACAAATAATAAGATCTACTCAAAAGAGTAGTACATTGGTACCATGCATGTGCATCTAGCCATCCAAGAGAAAGGTGAACCCTCGATCTCACTAGTGCCTCGCTCGCTTGAGATGGAAGTTGACCGTGGCAGTGCTTCTGCGTTGATGTGTAGTAGGTGGATGTTCGCTCCTCTCTATCTGTCCTGCGGGGGTTGTTGTCCTTGTGGCTAATTGGTTTCCATCTTGTTGGTTGTTGTCTTGCGAGGTGATGTGGGTGATGATATGTTAAATTTTTAACCCACAATGTCTTTTTCTTTAATTCACCTCTAACTGGAGCCTGACTGTTATGTTGTGGTGCCCGTTGTGGTGTCTTATCTTCAATATTACTTCAACCACTGAGCCCTCATCTGATGTATCATCACTTGTAACCTTTTCTTCTTCAACCTCTGTTTGTTTTTTATTATCGATCATCACTGGTTCATCATCTGATATGTCAGTCCTTTGAACATCTTTTATTTCAGCCTCCATGTACTCTACCTATTTATTGATGGAAATATCCTTTTTATACCAGAGCTTCAGGAATTCTTTTGCACATTAATATTGATAGTACCCACCGATTCCATCCATGGGTATCCCAAAAAAACATCCATATTATCCATCTCTGAAGTATAAAAATCACCATGCAACACATACTTATCCATAGAAATCTTCAAATCCTTATACATGTTAACATCCTCATCATCCACCTGTGTGTTTTCAATGTGTTTTGTTGAAACTTGCAATTTTTTTGCCAAATTAACATTGATAAAATTATGCTTGCAACTAGGATTTATAGAAACAATGATCTTCTCCTTTTGAATCAATCCATGAACTTGTAATAAGGATATACCAGTAGGAAATAGCCCCACATGTTTCTCCTTATGAGACCATCTGTCTAAAATTAATTTTTCAAATTCTTCATTGGGTAGGTTGGAACACTTCTTTTGGTTAAGTAATGCCCACCATGTGGCTGCCTCATCTTCAAAATTACCCACTACCAACCATTTCCAATTGTTTTTCCATAACCTCTTGTATTCTTTTATGTATTCTTCAATAGTAGGACCATTATCTTTTCCTGTAAAACATAGAACTACCATGAAGAGGGTTTTGAAAATATTCACTTGGCGAAAATTTGAAATTGTCATATACCTAGGGGGGATAATATGGGGTACAAAGGGAGGTACCCAAGGTAATAATGTAATAATGGGATGGGCCATAGTAATAAATAAGGTGGTTAATCCATATCATGTAAGGGACCACAAGTAGTTAGTAATAATGTAATGGCCCCATGGTATTAGTTCGATGGTATGAGGGAATCATGGTAATGATCCATAGTATTGTATGTATGAGGCCTATATAGAGGCTAGAGACTCCACATGGAGAGGTGTAAAGGATTATTATAGGAACAAGCATATGGCTTGTGGAGTGTTCTCCTTCCTTAAGGAGTGAATGTATGGTGTTGCCCTACCTTAAGGGTTTGATCAATAAAGAATCATTTCATATTATTTCTTGGGTTAATTTGCATTGTTTTATATTTTCATATCAGATCTATAAAAAAACCATGTCTAATGAGATGGTCAACATTAAGAAACAAGTGGTAGAAACTTCTTCTGAAAATTCGTACAAGCCTTATAAAAGAAACCCTTCGACTGATTCAAAGCCCCCAAATGCTATCACAAGTGTTGAATCAGAAGAAGAAGAAGAGGAGATTTCTACTGAAGAACATACCGATGAAGAAGAAGTTGTAGAGGTACAAGGTATGTGGGATTTCATCCTCCCAGATGAAGAGGATCAAGAGGCATCCCCGGTTAGTACTCGAAGTAGAAATCAACTTGATCCTCCTCAACCTACCCCTAAGCCAAAGAGCACAAGCTCGATGACTAAGGATAAAGTCGCAGCCAAGAAAACGACACCTAAAGCGACTCAAACCAGCCCAGTCCAAACAGATTCATCAACTCCATCTAAAACGTTGGTCGTTTCAGATGAAATGGAGTATAATATTATAAAAGACATGAAAAAGACTAGGGCTAACATCACTTTTTACAGATTGAGCAAGTTAAAACACCAACAAAAGACACTTTTGAAAGAATTACATGTTGTACCAGCTGCACCTTTGCCCGCCGCTGTAATCTCTCAAGCTTCCCATGAAATGGGAAGGCCTCCAACTAATGTGATTAATAAAGTTGATCCAAATGATATCGCTTTAATTGGAGGAAGGTTGAGATCTCATACTCCCCCATTTCTCCTAACTTATGAAATTTTCAATAAAAATTTGCATAATTTCTTAGTGGATTCTGGAGCTTCATCGAATATTTTACCAAAATCAATATGTTCAAAGTTGAACATTCAACCACAAAAATCTGTTGTGTGCATAGTTCAGCTAGATCGATCGCAAGTTGAAGTGATTGACGAATTAAATCAAGTTACCATAAGGTTGTCATCTAACCCAAAGGTATAAGTTATCGACATTTTAGTTGTTGATATTCCGGAATTTTATGGCTTAATTCTTAGCAGAGATTGGTCAGAAAAACTTCATGGATACTTTGCAACTGACTGGTCGCACATGTGGCTCCCTTACAATGGTAAACCAAATCAAATAAAAGTTAATCGAGAAAGACATCAAAAATATATAGTAACGGAACTGGAAGGAGAGAATGAAATGGTAGCATACAGTAATAACATCATTGGCAACTACTCAGTAGATTCTTTCCTAGGAAATTTTAATGCTCATACTTCACCTTACTTAGAACATTCTGTTTTATCTCAAGTAGAAAATTTCTCTCAAACATATAGTTCTAAATGTATTAAATTTATAGATAGTCCTATAAAGAAATCTTTATTTTGGAAGTTATTTTTTGACAGTTCTAAGTCTAACGAAGGAGCAAGAGCAAGATGCGTGTTAATCAGTCCAGAGAGAAATAAAACTATGCTAACTTGTAGACTCAAATTTGATTGCACCAATAATACCGCAGAATACAAGGCTTTAGTCCAAGGGTTATACAAAGCAATTGGATTAGACATCAAATATCTTCAAGTTTTCGGAGATTCTAAAATTGTAATCAGACAGGTACACAATACTATACATTGTTTATCAGGTCATTTAAAACATTACCAATATTTAGTTCAAGATCTGACTGAACGCTTTATAGCATTTAATATTTCATCAATTCCCAGAATCCAGAATGCTAGTGCAGACCTCTTAGCTAACGTAGCTTCCAAGCTCATTCCTTCAAAAAACTATAGTCCTAATAGATTTTCAATTGAATTAATCTTTAGACCATCTATTCCTGATAACATTACTAATTGGAGGATTTTCAACGATGATCCTGATATCGTGAGTTTCCTCACATCTGAAGGATCTTACACAAATCAAATAATTGATGAGGACCAACATGACAGATAATTGCAACAAGATAGCACTAACAACGCTATACCAAAGTCAGTAGTCAAGTTAGAAGACCTTTATGATTTGAAAGATCGATTCAAAAGATCTACCAATTCAAAATGGCAAAGTTAAACTTTGAACTATGATCTAGTAAATCTAGGAACTGATACCAAGCCACAGAATATCAACCTAGGCCTTGGCCTAGCTCCTGAAGAAAAATTAGCGTATCTTCGTCTCTTAAAACAATACAAAAGTGTCTTTACTTGGAACCATGATGAACTTAAAACTTATGACACTTCTATCATCCAGCATGCTATCCCAATGGTAAACGATGAAAAACCTATCCAACAAAAGCTTAGAAAGAGCCATCCCAATCTAGAAAACCAGATCAAATCTGAATTGAATGAGTTATTGAAAGCCAAAATCATGTTTCCCGTTCGACATTCCAAATGGGTTTCCAATATGGTTCCCGTTAGGAAGAAAAATGGGGACATTAGAATTTGCATTAACTTTCAGAATCTTAACAAATCCTACCAAAAGGATAATTTTCCTTTACCTCCCATGGAGCAAATACTACAGGAAGTTGCGGGATCAAAATTAATGTCCTTCTTGGATGGCTTCTTAGGCTACAACCAAGTGTTGGTCCATCCCGATTATCAATTAAAAACCAACATTCACAACCAAATGGGGCACTTATGCATATCAAAAGATGCCCTTTGGTCTGATCAATGCTAGTGCCACATTTCAGAGAGTCATGGGCATCGCATTCAAGGGATTAGTTAACAAATAAGTGGTAATCTATTTGGATGATATAACTGTATATTCCAAGAAACAAAGTAAGTATCTTAGAGATTTAAAACAAATCTTCCAACGTTGTCAAAGGTATGAAATTTCACTTAACCCAAAAAAAATCCTTTTTTCATTAAGTGAAGGAAAACTTCTTGGATTCATAGTGTCAAAATCTGGAATTCATATTGATCCTGACAGAATCAAGGAGATTTCTGAAATACCCCTACCTCATAACAAGAAAGCTATGCAATATTTCCTTGGCCAGATTAATTTTGTAAAGAGATTTGTTCCAAATTTTTCAATAATCGTGTCTCCTTTACAAGCAATGATTAAAAAGAACTAAAACTTTAAATGGGACCAAGATGAATATGAGGCATTCAATCTGATCAAACATGCAATTGTTAACGCTCCATCTTTAGCAACTCAAAATTTTTCCAATCCTTTTATTTTATACACATTTGCCTCTGATAGATCATATGTTGCGATACTCATTCAAGAAAATAAAGACAAGGCAGGAGCTTCAATTTCTTTTTTAAGTTCGAATTTACAGGGGGCTAAGTTAAATTATTCAGATGTAGAGAAACAAGCTTATGTTGTTTTCAAAGCAATTAAATATTTCAAACCCTTTCTACTCAAAACCCATACAAAAATCATAGTACCGTTTCCAGCGGTAAGAAATATTTTAGTACAGAAAGATGTGGGTGAGAAAAGAGCCAATTGGATTACTGCCTTACAGGAATATAATGTAGAAATCAAACCAGCAAGTATTGTAAAAGGTCAAGGCTTTTACAAAATCATGGCTGGAGCATCACTTATTTCCAAAACACCATCTGCAAAGATACAAATGTATGAGGTAAGCCTAAATGATGCTGAGTCATTATACGTTGATATCATTTTTTATCTAAAGAATGGATATGCTCCTTCAAACCTCGTTAATACCAAGAAAAGAGCTTTAAGGTTGAAAGCCAAACAATATCAGCTCGTGAGAATAACTTATGATTATGTTCTCCTTAGATGTCTTGAGAAATCTGAAGCTAAAAAAGTCTTGCGGGAACTCCACGATGGGCCAGCAGGCGAACACTATGTTGGAGACACTACTGCACATAAAATCCTACGCGTAGGCTATTACTAGCCCACATTATTCAAATACTCACATAACTACGTAAGGAAATGTCAAGTTTGTCAAACCGCTACTGGGAGACAAAAGAAACCATCCTTGCCCCTACAACCAGTCAACATTGAGCAGCCTTTTGATTAATGGGGATTGGACATAATAGGTGAGATTGTTCCTCACTCCTCTAAACAGCATGGATATATCCTTACAGCAACAGATTATTTTACTAAATGGGTAGAAGCAGTTCCTCTCAAGACGGCTAATGCTGAACACATCATTGAGTTCATAGATCAGTTCAAAATCACCATGTTTGGGTTGCCTTCTGCTTTAATGTTTGATAATGCATCATATTTTTCTGGTAATACGATGACTGAATTTGCACTCAAAAGGGGATTCAAGCTTAAATACTCTGCCAATTATTACCCACAGGAGAACGGGTTAGCTGAATCTACAAATAAAAACTTAATCAGAATCATTAAGCGAACCATTGATCAAAATCACAAAAATTGGCATAAGTCTTTAATATATGCTTTGTGGGCAGATCGAATAACGCAAAAGCCTCTATTGGCACTTCTCCCTTTAATTTAGTTTATGGGAAAGAAGTAGTTCTTCCAACTCATTTAGCAATTCCCTCTTTTGCCTTAGTTCAATATATTGATGAAGCACCAACTTCTTCCTTACAACTGAGGCAGCTGGAAATAATTAAGTTAGAAGAACAATGAGGACGGGCCAAAATAACTCATGCTCATCATCAAGCATTAGTAAAAGCCTCTTTTGATTCAAACTTGATATCTAGAAAAGACTTTCAGATAGGAGATCTAGTTTTAAAATGGGACAAGGCTCATGAGGAAAAAGGGAAACACGCGAAATTTCAATGAATGTGGCTTGGCCCTTTCCAAATCACAGAAGTCATAGGTTTGTCCACTTTTATGTTACAGGATTTAACAGGAAAAAGAGATTCTTTACCTGTTAACGGGAAGATCCTCAAAAAATATTTTCCATAGGAGATCATTCTTCTATTTTGTAGATTAGTTTTTATTTCCATAATAAAACCAGTTGTAAATGGTTGCATTTGGGACTTACGAAAAAGACACAAATTCTCTTTTAGATTTATTTTTTTTCACTTGTATAAATAGAATTCTTTTAGAAAAATGATCGTTATTATTGAAAGATACAGTTAAAGGCTCTAGGCCTAAAAATGATACTAGTTTCAACTTTGTAAATTTTGATGAAAAAACGACCTTTAGTGGGAAATTGTTTTGTATCAGTCTAATGAAAGGTATCAATAACAAAACAAAGATTCTCTGTAAAAATACTCTTTCCAAAAACTCTACCATTGTCATCCAGAGCTATCTTAAGGAAACAATGACTTCCTCCCCACCTAGGAAACTACAACGTTCAGAGAACAATCCAAGATACACTTTAACTTAAAGAGTGAGAGGTCTCATCACGAGCCAGCTTATCATGATCATAGATATTATAGCTTGCTGACTTTGCCAATACTACATACCACAATAGGGCAATGACTCAAGATTGTTGCAATCAAAAGACAAGGGGTATCATCATGAGCCAGCTTGTTCAGTAAAGTTATAAATCAAGTGAATGACACTGTCATAAATTGGCTATCAAACCAAGACATTGTTCTTTAAGAGTAAAAATAAAATGAAAGAAATAAGTGTGGATATGGGTTTCTCTTTGAAAACTGTATATTTCTCTAAGTAGTATACAGGATCATTGCTAGGTAACAGGTAACCCTGTCGAGGCTATAAACGCCTGTTGGCAGCAGAGGCTCTACCTACGACAAATGAGCATATTTAAAACTGATTTATAGAGAAGGCTTTGTTTTTATCTTTATAAACCAAGTAGTGACTGATGTAGATACAAGAACTAGCTTGAGGGAGTAAATAATCAAAGTTAAAAAAATAGAAGAAACAAAATATCATTAATAGGTAAAAGCATAATGTACTGTGACTTTCTATAATAAAGTTCAATTTTCTAGAAAATTTTCTGTTTTAGAAGTTTAGAAAATTCAAAAGAAAAGAAGAGATAACTGGTTCTTCCAAGTGAATCGCCAATTTTTGTGGCCAACAACCCCCCTTTTTATTTAGTATTATTATTAATACTAAATAAGTGGGGGTCGTTAGTCAAAAAATTAAAAAAATAAATTAGTGCTTGTATTTCTTTTTTTATAAAACTTACCATCTTATACTTAAGAGAATACCCTTGAAAAACCTAAAAAAAAAGAAGCTTAAGTTTTATGATAAGGTAAGATAAAATCACTCCTTAAGAATATCGCATCGCAAAAAGGATAATGGATACCTCCTTACAAGCCGAATTCTAAGATTGCAAGATCACGATGCAGGATTACATATTAAAAAACAAATATCGCATCGCATGCCTCAAATACCACTTACGCTAAAAAACCTCAAATCGCCGATATGCCATGGCGCATATCGCAAAATCACATTTCGCAGAAAACACATTAACATAAATTGTCATATGTTCCGCTCCAGCAATATTGCGATAGAGCGGCAAAGCAATATTGCGATAGAGCGGCAGAATGATATAGTGATATTTCGATACAACGACCTACGATATTGCAAAGCAAATCGCAAAATCTCTTCATCGCAAATCATTCAAGCTCGTTGTTCGAGAAAGATTTTTTCCATAAACCGAGACCTAGTTATGCGCTTTAATGCTAATTAATGAGTCAATTGCCAACTGTTAATGAAATATGGTTTTGTGCTTATCGAAGAGCCATTTCACGTAAGGTGGTATATTTATATGTCTTCAGAATTTAAAGCTTTCCCATCACCTTTCCTTATCATTATTCTCACCTCACTTATAAACTGCAGGAACAAAGAACATAGAACTATACAAAGAAGTATTCAGGATATTATGGGAAAGAAAGGAAAAGCTCTGAGTTTCGAAGAAAAAGAGATGACGCCCTTGTATATAGACACTGCCTGTAACAGAGATGTTGGTATTACCACTTGGGAAGGCATGTATAGTTTACTTGAGGAAGAGAATCCCAAAATAATGGAGGTTACAGCTACTACGGGCTCACATGGGTCTTCTGAGGCATCTATTTCAGAGCTGGCTTGCTCGTTCTTGCACCGGATAGCGGTGAGGCCCAAGATTCTCCCCTACATGGACATGGTTAAATGGGTACTGGACAGTGCTGGCATCAAAAACAGACAATTTAAGGCTCATGGTCAAGGACTCATTAGCTCATTCACTCCACAAGATTTGAAGCTCATGTATCATTTACCAGAGCCACAGGTGACTTATAACAAACAGTTCATAGAGAAGTTTGCTAAAGAGAATGAAGACTTGGCAGAATGCAATAAAGACTAGTCAAGGAGAGATGAACCATTAAAAAGAGATAAACATGGTATGTATAGTACTAGTTCTCTCACTTCCCCATATTGCTTTGCCGCTGCTATGCTCTGTAGACTTTTTGGAAAGCCAGACATTAACAAATTTTCATCTGAATGGCTACCATTATTGGATGCTGCCATTAATGCTATTGTTATGGATTGGGCTAAAATATTATCTGACAACTTAGCCACAGCCATTTTAAATTACCGGTCTCAAAGGACTGCTTCTCAAAGAATTTATCCCCCTTCTACTTATCTACATATGTGATGGATGTGATTTGTTATATTTCCAAGTTTCCTTTAATGGGTTGGAAATGGATGACTCAAGACCCTTTACCCTTTACCTAGGAGTGAGGTGGGGTGACTTGGTGTTATAGCCCTAGAGCGCTATAGATGGGAAGGATCCTTAAGGATTCCATCTCATGGATCAATACCTTGTTACATAGGCCCATAATATTTAGTAATAGGACATATCAATGAAAATTGATGCAATTAGATGCCAAAGTGACAGTTGTAGAGACTGGTAGTAGTCAGATGTTGGGGAGCACAGTGCAGAGTTGGAAGTAGTGCAAAGTTAGTAGCAGTGAAAATTCTTCAGTGACAGTGCGAATACTAGCAGCAATTAGAGACTTGAGTGATAGATGCATTACACTGATCACAATTCATTCAGTATTATCGTTGCTTTTTAGTCGCATATGTTGAAGTTGTAACAACAATAGATGAGAGGGAGTTGTAGTGCAGATGTAGTGATGGAAGCAATACCATAGTGTCAGCTGCAACACATATGCAGGGTACATCAGAGTTGCACACTGGTTGGTGGGAGTATGGCCAAACATGAATAGTGTGACATGAGATGATGCAGAGACAAGGTGCTGCTATAGGGGGTGCATTAGCATTGGATGTGTTCTAGCCTTGAAATTTTGTGGAGAGGCTAGAATACATGAGATTTCCAAAACCTAGAATTTTTTTATGGAAATTCCACCTAGAAATGACTTAATTAGATGATTAACTAGTTTCTAAATATTTCCTAAGTCTAAACTTAGGGAATATGGTTAATTAATCAACATTAATTAGTCAAGATGTGAATGATCTAGAAACTCACATAGGTCGATCCAAAGATGATCCTATCTATTGATTAAGTTTTAATATTAGCCGTTGGTTCTCCAATAGAGGATTATAAGAGTAGGTCGGTGTGTTGATGGAGACGACACTCAAGAGGTTCACTTTTTGAGCAGATTGATTTCTGGAGTAGAATCAGTTAGTTGCTAGAGAAAGAGCTAGAGATCAAAGTAGTAAGAGAGGGGCAAAGATAGTGAAGCTGGAGGAATGTTTCTAGATCCGGTGAGCACATTTGCAGAGAGGCAGAAGATCCATAGAGAGGTTGATGCTGGGGAAACGCAATGGCCTCTAAAGGCAATTTTGATTCTATTGGGGAAAAGCCGAGTTTCAATGCTAGAGGCTAGATAGAGGTTCAGGGGTCCAGGAGAAACTTTTTACCAAACAATAGTAGACTAGACAGATTGAGGAGAACTTGATCCAAACTAAGTGCAGAAGGGATGGTGCTAGGGTGATAGAACCAACATAGAGGCAATTTGGATGGCTCACTTGGAGAGGAAGTCAGAGCCTAGATTTGCCTATGGAGTGAGGAAAATTCATGATTAAAATTTTTGCGAGTATTCTCTATGCAGGATTTCTAGTATTCAACATCCAGATTGTACTCAGATTATTTCACTACTGCTTAATAATAAAACCCTCAGTTGTTGCACTGATTTCCCCAAGTTGGGTTTTTTTGGGGACTTTTTTCCAAAATAATTGTGTTATTTTTATGTGTATGTGCACTAGCATTTCTTCCAACATTTTTTCTTCTACAGTTTTATTTGTGTATATTGTAATGTTATTTATTCATTATTTGTCATAGCAAACAACAAATAAATTGTTAAATTAAATTAACACTTAGAAGAATAATTTCTAGTTGTTGCAATAGGATTCCAGTTTGGAATTTTCACATTCCATGTGAAACTCTGACCCTCTTTTGATCCATGCCATAGATATTCCCAACAATGATTTTGGATAATATTCAGTATACCTTCAGGAATCCATTCCAGATCCATCCAAAAGACCAGAATGGCCTCTAAAACAAATTTTATCAAAACTAATCTCCCAACGCTAGATAAGCATCTATGGCTCCAAGAACTGAGCCTCTTTTCAATTTTGTCTATCAACCACATCCAATCGATCTTCCTATAATCATTAAGCTTTAATAAAAATCCCAAGTACTTTAATTCATCCTCGAAATAAACTGATTGAACGGGAAATTGAGCGAGTGCATATGATACCTCTTCCACAGAACACCCAATCACTGAAATAATTGATTTTTAGGTCCCTAAAATACTAGTGATTACCCCATTACTATTGTAGTTGAATCCCTTATTAATATTGTGGTGCCCATATTGTCCCCATATTTTTATTAATGTGCCCCATAGAATCCCTCTATTGTTATTTTTGTGGCTTTATATTATTATTGTTAGGTTGGCTGGGTTATATTGTGACTCCTTAGACTCCTATATATAGAAAGGAGGTTTTTTCATTTGAATCATCCAAGAATTGTTCATTTGTAAATGTAAAGGAGGTTTCCCCTCGAAGAGGCTGAATTCTAAGGCGTTGATCTCTCTTTTCTATCTTTTTGTGAGCTGGTTTCATAACATTTGGTATCAGAGCTTTGGATTCTAGGGTTTCACTGCTCCAAATAGGTCAACATGGCATTTTCGCTATAACTTTGTTTCTGCAATGTTTCAAATGCGGAAACCAAAACCCATTTGAGATGAAATCGCACTGAATCTTGGGTCCAAATTTTAGATCTTTTCGCGCTATATTTGCGGAGATATGATCTAAGGAAGTTGGTATTTTTGCAGATGCCTGAATTACATTCCAAACAGGTGACCTGGGGAAAATCGTCATAACTTTCTCTTTGAGCATCAGATTGAAATTTTGTAAGAAGATACAGAAAGAGGACAGACTATAGTTTCTTGTGTATATTTTTCAATGCCAAAGGTTGAAATAGTGGCACATGGCACTTCATGCAAGTTCGCTCTTCTAGAAAGGTCTATAATCAGGACATCTTGGGAGATTGTGCATAAATCTTTCTTGGAGAATCCAATTTGGATCAGATTGGTGGCATTGGAAAGAGGACATAAATGGACACTATAGGTCACAATTTTAGAACTGGATGATCTGAAATTACAGAGATACATCAAATTCAATATCAATCTCCTACAAAGTGAAAAAAGGTGTGTAGTCTTTTTTAAATTTTTGCATAAGCTTGGTTTGAAAAATTAGTTTGAAGGAATTCAAAGGGAATGGTAAAGAATTATTATCGGTAATTGATGTCCCAGAGGAAAGAAAATACAAACACCTTGTAAGCAACCTGAAAGCTCTAGAATGACTCATGAAGAAGAGGAAGAAATGCAACATGATATATCAAAATTACGAGACCAAGTGCAACAAGTGTCACTTGCACAAAAAGTAATAGAATCTAAGATGGATGGTTTAAAGAAAGATGTAGAAGCTAAGATGGATGGTTTAAAGAAAGGTGTAGAAGCTAAGATTTATTTTTTAAATAAAGGCATAGAAGCTAAGATGGATGGCATGGAAGCTAAGATGAATGGCATGGACGCTAAAATGGATGGCATGGATGATAAGATGGAAGAATTGAAGATAAAAATGAATAAGTTTCTACAAGAAATGGTCACTAATGGTGAAAGGGTAGTAAAGGAAACTCATGATGAGAACAAAAGAAATGTTAATCATGATTCCATAGACTCTAATGTTAGATCAAAGGCCCACCATATTCCAAAAATCGATATGAGGAAGTTTGATGGCAAGGATCCCGCAACATGGATATTACAGATGGAGCATTTTTTCGATCTCAATAATGTGCAAATCCAAATTAGTTTGTATGGTATCAATGGATTTTCTCTCGTAAACAAATTATCACTTGGGCAATTGTTACGGAAGAATTTACAGCACATTATGAGGATACAAAAAGCAACACTTTTTTTAGCCAATTGATAAGTCTCAAACAAAAGGGTTCAATAATGGAACACATTGAGGAGTTCCAAAAAATTGAACATAAGGGTAAAAATATTCCATAGGAGCATAGGAATGATGTGTTCATAGGGACTTTAAAGGATAATATCCAACATGATGTTCGCCTTTGGGAACCTGATTCATTAGAGAAGGCATTCAGGTTAGCAAGAAAAATGGAAAGCAAAATTTATGGCAACCAGAATGCATACCACTCACAACTATAAAGATGGAAGTGTTGTTGCTCCTAGTCTTCC
>APFE030942560.1:0-36989 GCA_000404065.3 Pinus taeda
TTTAGAATTAAAAAATAATAATTACTTATTTATGTTCATAAATTATTAATGAAAATTAGAAAAATGCTTATGTTTTTGTGAGTTACAACTTAAAAAAAAGGAAAAAGAAAAAAGTTTAAACTCTACTTATAGTTGAGTGGGCACCTTAAAGTGCCATAACATAATACATGTGTGTAAAAAATACTTTTGATATTTTCTAGGAAATCAAAAAGTATAATTCCTTAGTTTCATAATAACACACTTTATAACTTAAAACATGAATTTAGAATAAAATGTGAGATATATCTCCAACTTTAAAAATATCTTGAAACTTAACTAAATCCCATTTGAATAGGCTCAAGCAAATTGAAAAACAAAACAAATAACTCATTACCATTAAACACATTACATTAAAAATAAACTATTAAACAAAATAAATAAATAATTATTTATGTATATGAAATGAAATGAAATTATTTTAAATCCCACGAGGCTAAAGATAACCAATGGGACATATCGACCATTTTCTGTGAAGTCTCACAATAAACACTCTCAGCTTCTCGACAAACCCCTCGCTGAATGGATTATCCGAAGAGTTGGCTGCCATAATATTTGCATTTGATGAGAATTAGTCTTTAATTGAGCAGTACGAATTTTGGCTCTCCAAGAAATATTGCCCCCTATGTATGCTTTTTGTTGAAAAAAAGAAAGAAAATTATTTTAACATCCACGAGGCTAAAAATAGCTTATGGACATATTGCTTCTTCATCTGCTTGATGTATTCAACCCTTTTTCTGTGAAGCCTCACAATAAATGCTCCCAACTTCTTGACAAACCCCTCACTAAATAGATTATCCCAAGAGCTAGCTACCAGCGTATCTGCATAACTTTCCCTGTTGTCTTTGAAGGGCTCACATTCTAAAATGAAATTCTTTTCTGCGTCCATTTTTTTGGAAGAACAAAAAATGCACACTCTTTCATCCCACACTTCTTTTGGCCTATTCTAGCACCATGTTTCACAATGAAGTTGATGAGAATTAGTCCTTAATTGAGCAATAAGAATTTTGGCTCTCCAAGACATATTGGCCTCTACGTATGCTTTTGGTTGATGACTATGAGTGGGATTAAACACTTCAATATAGTATTTTTTCTTTCTTCGTAGCTCCTTATCCCAAGTACACTTGTGGAACTTATCCATAACAAAAGTTTTTATCTCTTTGCTGTTTATGGGACACATGTTCAAGCAAATACCCCATTTACTAAACCATTTGTTATTTTACTACATCCAAGTCTTTTTTCTGTTGCACAATATGTCATTAAAAGAAACCTTAGGCCATCTACCATCTTCCATTTGCTCAATTTTTTTCAAACACCTTATGACTCGCACCATAGTAGTTGCTTCAATAGGAGCAACCCTTGTTTTACTTAACAAGATAGCATAAGGAACTGCACTTTTAATCTTAAATTTGTTTGTAATCAAACGCTTCTGAATTTTCTCAATTTGTTTCCATTGCATGTTAGATGTACTGCTGGCCCATAGTCCACAACGATAGAGAATCACCAGAATCACTAGATGCCCAAAAAGAGTTTGAGTGGTTTTCTAGTCCCATAACTCTGTCTCTCTATACCTATTTTGAAAAGCATAAAATGCTTTCTAACCCCCCAGAGTTCTTTTCTTTCTAAAACCATCCCAACTTAGATTTTTGTTTAAGTCAATTTCCGAGATATTTGTAATTCGCAACTTCTTCCAGAATGTTGCCTTCAAAGTACAACTTATGCTGGTTATGTTTTATTTTTTTAGAGAAGGCCACTACTTTCATTTTGCTGATATTGACTTGCATCTCCACACTTCTACAAAAATGTTCAAGGGATATAGTAAGTGCTCTTGCAAACCAAGATCCGATTTAGCAATCAGAATAAGGTCATTTGCATACAAAAGAAGCCTTATAACAAACTTGCCCAAATAAATACCATCACCCACTTGCGAATTTAACCACTCCTCAAGCTTGTCGATATATAAACCAAAAAGGGTAGGAGACAGTTGGCAACCTTGCTTGACCCCGATATTACTTCTAAAACTTTCAGAAATGCCTGCTGAAGTTCTAATTTTAACTTTCACCTCTTCATACAACCTATGCACAACGATTCTCAAATGTTTAGGAACCCCAAGTTCCTCCATTTTGTGCCAAAGCTTATCCCTAGGAACCGTGTCAAACACTTTTTTGAAATCAACAAAGCAACAAAAGACGTCTTCCCTTTTCTCCCAAACTTTTTCAATGATGTGCCTTAAAGTTATACAATAATCAAGTGTCGAATGTTTAGGTCTAAAACTTGCTTGATAATTATGAGTGAGATTAAACTCTTTAATATAATACTTCTTCTTTCTCCCTAACTCCTTATTTAAATATATATGTACATGCCATTATCTAATAAACAACAAAAATAATTCATCTTAAACCCTTATCTATTAAACATTTAAAAGATTAAATTCCTAACCATATAATTTTTATTATTATTTTATTTTTATCTTTTAATAAAAAAAAACTAATCCATATTAAATATAAAAAAAATTAATTATGCTTTAACGGATATATATATTTATCTTTATTTTCCAATTTATTTAGATGTTGATATTTTTTCTCGTAAATAAAATTATACATCTTAAAAAAATTAATTTATACTTAATAAATTTAAAATTAAAATAACCCTCGATACGTTACTGACCACATTCACGACTCTGAAAAGCAAATTTCGTGGTAGTCCAGACCTGGAATTTGACGTCGTACAGGACGTATTTTGAATTCTAGGACGTATTTGACCGAAAGTGCAAATGTTTCCACGTCAAGCTTAACGTGTATTAGATATTTCCCACCGGTCAAAATGACGTTTATATTTGGATTTCATCCGTCAAAATTTATGATACCTGTTTTGAGTTAGTAACGCTAGCCAGGGACCGGTACACAACAGAGTTCGAATTTGTAGAGTGTAGGGTTTTGGTTTGGAAAGAGGAAAGAAGGACGAAGCGAGAGGAGTAGGGAAAGGCAGATATCGATTGCATGCCTAATTTGAAATGCCAAGGCCTGATGGCTAGTAAGGCTTGAAGTGGGTAAAGTTGGATATTAAATTGAGTTGCAGCGAGATAAAGATACAAAGTTAATGCTTGATGTTGACTGGAGAAGAGGAGACAACCGCGCCATTGAACCACACCCAAACCAAACAGCGTAAGGTAAAATAAATACATTTTTCAAGTATCTGATGGAGCCAATGACATCAATTAATTTTATTATTAAATGTCTACTCGACATCACATAGATTAATTGTTCCATAATGGTAATTGTATCATTTTTTGTTCTCCACCACGTACAAAGGACCAGCACCAAGGAAACCTGCTGTTCATGGCTGGTTGCGCTGAAAATTTTGACAAACAAGCCAGGCTAAAATAGTAGTCCTCCGCAACACTTTTCTTTAAGTCGGAACGTGTATATCATTCAGTAAACTTTGCTCAAGGTATCATTTTACCTTTAACCATATTTTCAATGTTCTGTTTTGTGTAAAAGAAGTCTCTAGCTTTTGACTTTTATTTATAACTGTGTGGAAAGTGAAAGATTCAATATAGTTTTAAGCATTCACGTTTATGTCTCAAACACTGCTTATTGCACTGTTATTATTATAGCTGTTCAAACTCATTATTACCATTAATTTGCTGCAATTTAATTACGACGTCCGAAGCCCATGATTATTCTACTTGATTTTAGAAATTACTACTACAAGCGATGGAAACTATTATTACAATTCATTCAAACAAATTTTTATCAGTGTCATTTTTGTACTTCTCTTACTAATTAGAGTAAATAAATTTCATGTTATGTTATTGAGAAATAAAAAATCAAAAGATATTTTGAAAGCTTTATTGTCTACTCACTTTGTCCAAACCCTTTTCTAAAGATGAAATTTAAACATTTATTGTATGTAATATGATACAGATACATAGAAATCCATATATTATAAAACACATGCCATTATATTTTTGCCTGAAACGTTTTTACAATAAATACATATGTTCAGAAAGTATTTGTGTCCTGCCACTGCCACAATAAATACATATGTTCAGAAAGTATTTGTGTCCTGCCACTGCCACTCCTAAGCTGTTGAGGCTCTTCTTTATAACAAAAAGTTAGATTGAAGATTAAATTCACTGTTCATATATATTTATATGTTGTTTTTTTCTTTAATATATATTTATATATTGCCTTTTTTTTTAATAGAGAGATTTAAAATTGATACCGAATTAGTTGAACAATGAACCTCATGATAGTAAACATGTTCTCTGGTTCCCAATGTTTGTAGAGTATGATGCCTCATCATTTTGTTATAAACATTCAAAAGCATGAAACCATCAAAAGTATTTCTAATTGAAATCATCAATGTACAAGAAAAAAAACCTATAAAAGCCATATTCATATTACCACCGAAGGATTGATCTATAATGTATGGAATGAGGCTTATTAAATGCTCTGTTTAATCAAGATATTGTTACAACTTACTTTCCAACTTCTTTCTTCATCATATCAATATTTATTATTGATCAGGAAGGATGTTGTCTTTTTAAATGTCATACTTTTATAATGTGTTATTATTTTCCAACTTCTCATCAAATAATATTGATTGAGGATTTTTATCATCTTAACCCTGTGCCTTTCTTTAGTGTTCTTTACATGTTAACATTTAAGTACATAATCAAAATTATTAATCTCAAAAGCTAAAAAATCTCATAAAGTCTTAAAAGTATGATTGCATGCTATTTAAAAACCAGGCACTTTCAGAGGGAGATTAATGGACCTTGAGATGTAAGAGTAGTTTCTAGATTGACACTCAAAAATTTGAGTAGAACGTAAAATAAAAGGCATGAAAAGTTCAAAAACGTCATCAAATTTTCATTTGACAAGCAAAGAAGATTTGAAATTCCAGGCCTGTTTCCTAGAGCCCTTCAAAATCCACTAAGCAAACTTCCCGCCGCATAATATAATAATAAGCCTCAGCACTTATTATTTTCTGGTTCGATTCCGGTTTCTTTAGAGGCTTGGATGTGTGAGCTTGCGGAACTTGCACGAAAGAAACACTCGGCGCTTTAATCGAGGCGAGCGATCGTGCTGGTATTATTTGAATAGATTCGGCTGTGTGTTTTCCGACCGCATTTAGGTAAATAACAGGTACCTCGAACTCAAGTAGACACAGGAAACAGGTTCGAATCCAGTGTATATTTAGGTCGGAAAACTTAAGAAAACACAAGAAGAAAGTTTCAGCTTCGAGTTCAGTCCTTTTTTGGCTACCTAAGAGGGATTTTTGACGATATCGAGGAAAGGACCGCGGAATATATTTTCAGGCATTTTGCTGAAGGTAACGGGGGCAATCCTAGCTCTATTTTTAGAGTGTTTCCGTGTCATATACATCTTTTTACAGCTCAAAAATGGAAGGGAAACCTCATAAAGCATAGGAAACATGTTGCAGGTGCGAATCTGGGGCTCGTTTAGCCATCGGTGTTTAACGGAGTCCCCGTTGAAGAAGTGGTAAGAACTTGTCGGACATTTTGACGGAAATGAGTGTCACTCGCAGGCATCCGAGTCAGGCCAGGGTTCCACCTGAAAGCAGCGGAAATGAGGTCTACAATATCCTTCCTGTGCACAACATGCTGGCGGATCATCCCGCGCTGCGGTTTCCGGAGGTTCGAGCGGCCGCTTCGGCACTGAAGACTGTAGGCGGGCTCCGAATCCCTCCCTTTGCCCAATGGGACTCTGATATGGATCTTCTCGATTCGCTAGGCGTTTTCTTTGGTTTTCAGAAGGATAATGTCCGGAACCAGCGAGAACATCTTATCCTGATGCTGGCTAATAGCCAGATGCGGCTGCAACCGCCTCCGGATGACATAGCCCGCCTCGAACCCAGCGTTGTTAGGAAATTAAGAAAGAAAATCCTAAAAAACTATGACAATTGGTGTGCATATCTCGCACGGAAATCCAATGTTTGGATCTCAGACCGCAGGAGAGCCAGTATAGATGAGCGCAGGGAATTGCTATATATTTCGTTGTATCTTCTAATATGGGGGGAGGCTGCTAATTTGAAGTTTATGCCAGAGTGTCTGAGCTACATTTTTCACCACATGGCCATGGAGCTGAACAAGATTTTGGAGGATTATCTGGATGAGAATACAGGACAGCCCGTTTTGCCTGCTTATATGGGGGAAAATGCTTTCTTGAACAGGGTGGTAACCCCCTTGTATAATACTGTTAAGGCTGAAGCAGAAGCGAGCCTTGGTGGGAAGGCTCACCATTCATCATGGAGGAATTATGATGATATAAATGAGTATTTTTGGAGTAACAGGTGCTTCGCACAATTGGGGTGGCCCCTCAAACTGGATAGCAATTTCTTTGTACAGTCTGAGACCAAGCCAGAGGGTGGATTGCAGAGGATCAGGGGCATGCTACAGAAACAGAAGGTAGGGAAGACCGGATTTGTAGAACAACGCTCCTTCTGCAATATTTTCCGCAGTTTTGATCGTCTTTGGATCATGTATATACTTTTTCTGCAAGCTGCAATTATTGTGGCATGGGATGGCCAAGGACTTCCTTTGGTAGAGTTGAAAAAGAGAGATATACAGGCTAAATTGCTTAGTGTTTTCATAACGTGGGCAGGCCTTCGGCTTTTGCAATCTGTGCTTGATGCTGGCATGCAATACAGTTTAGTGTCAAGAGAGACTCCTTTACAAGGAATAAGAATGCTATTGAAGATCATTGTGGCAATAGGATGGACCATTCTCTTTGCTGTGCTCTATAGTCGGATGTGGGATCGAAGGAATCATGATTTCAGATGGTCAGGGGCTGCGAACAGAAGATTGCTAAACTATCTAGAGGCCGCACTCGCATTCCTCTCTCCTGAGCTGTTGGCTGTGCTTCTTTTTATTATTCCCTGGGTCAGAAATTTTATAGAGAAAACCAACTGGAGGATTTTCCATGTTTTGACATGGTGGTTTCAATCTAGAATGTTTGTTGGACGTGGGCTTCGAGAAGGAATTTTTGATAACATCTCATGTTCTCTATTTTGGTTAACATTGCTGGCTGCAAAGTTTTCTTTTAGTTACTATTTCCAGGTCAAACCTATGGTGATGCCAACGAAGCAAATATTGAAGCTCCCGCAAAGTGCCATTCATTACAAATGGCACGAGTTTTTCAAACACACTAATCGATTTGCCATTGGTGTACTGTGGGCACCGGTGGTCTTGATCTACTTCATGGACACACAAATATGGTATTCAATACTGTCAGCCATAGTTGGAGCCTTGGTGGGATTGTTTAACCATCTAGGAGAGATTCGAAATATTCAACAATTGAGGTTGCGGTTTCAGTTCTTTGCTAGTGCCACTCAATTCAATTTGAAGCCTGAAGAACTTCTGTTCAAAACCAAGGGGTCTCTGAAAGTTAAAATAAGGGACGCAATCAGGCGTTTGCAACTCAGATATGGATTTGGCTCACAATATAAGAAAATCGAGACCAATAATCAGGGTGAAGCAGATCGGTTTGCCCTTATTTGGAATGAAATTCTGAGGATATTCCGGGAAGAGGATATTGTCAATGACTTGGAAGTGGAATTGTTGGAGATGCCTCCAAACTCCTGGAATGTACGCATCATTCAATGGCCATGCCTGTTGCTCTGCAATGAGCTATTGCTTGCCCTAGGTCAGGCTACGGTGGTAGGAGGTACTGACAAGAAATTATGGAGAAAAATCTGCAAGAATGAGAACCGTCGTTGTGCAGTGATAGAAACGTATGACAATGTCAAGCATTTGCTTCACAGAATTGTGAAGACAGATACCGAAGAGCACTCGATTATTGTTAGTGTGTTTGAAGAGATTGATGCATCACTTTCCATGGAGAAGTTTACAGAAAAATACAGAATGAGCGAGTTGCCTCAAATTCATTCTAAAGTGATCACAATGGTTGACATTCTTCTGACAAAACCCTCTGCAAAGGACCAGCAGAAGGTAGTTGATGCTTTGCAAAACCTCTATGAAATCATTATTAGAGATTTTCCAAAAGAAAAGCGGAATAGAGACCAACTGAGGCAAGATGGACTTGTTTCTGAAAGGAGTGGTAGTAAGCTGCTATTTGAGGATGCAGTAGAATTGCCTGATGTAGAAGACGAGACCTTTTATCGCCAGCTACGTCGCTTGCGCACCATTTTAACTTCTAGAGATTCCATGAACAATGTTCCAAGAAATCTGGAGGCAAGGCGACGGATTGCATTTTTCAGCAACTCTCTCTTTATGAACATGCCTCATGCACCACAGGTGGATAAGATGTTGGCGTTCAGTGTGTTGACTCCCTACGATGATGAGGATGTTATCTACAATGAAGAACAGCTGCGTACATCGAATGAAGATGGTGTTTCAATTATATTCTATCTCCAGAAGATATTTCCTGACGAATGGGGCAATTTTTTGGAGCGGATGCATCAGAAAGGAATAAACGAACCTGAACTGTGGACCAATCATGTGAGAGAACTTCGGTTGTGGGCCTCATATAGAGGCCAGACACTGGCCCGCACTGTAAGGGGTATGATGTACTACAGCAAAGCTTTAAAAATGTTGGCTTTTCTTGATTCAGCATCAGGGATGGATATCAGGGATGGCTTCAAAGAACTTGTGGCCACAGCTTCAGGATGCAGGGAAGACGCCAGTGGATTGAATTCAAGGAGTTTTCCATCAGGGCGGAGCATTAGCAGTGAAAATAGTGGAGTAGGAATGCTTTTCAAAGATCATGAACATGCCACAGCACTCATGAAATTTACTTATGTTGTTGCTTGTCAGATTTATGGTTCTCAAAAGGCAAGGAAGGATCCCCATGCCGAAGATATATTGTATTTGATGAAGAATAACGAGGCACTTCGGGTTGCTTATGTTGATGAGGTTCGCACAGGAAGCGATGATGTGCAATATTTCTCTGTTCTTGTTAAGTATGACCAGGATCTGTAGAGGGAGGTGGAAATATACAGGGTTAGGCTACCTGGGCCGCTGAAACATGGTGAAGGGAAACCAGAAAATCAAAATCATGCTCTGATTTTCACAAGGGGGGAAGCAGTGCAGACAATTGATATGAACCAAGATAGTTATTTTGAAGAGGCTCTAAAAATGCGCAATCTGTTGCAAGAATTCACAAAATATTATGGTATCCGAAAGCCAACAATTCTAGGAGTCCGTGAACATGTATTCACAGGTTCGGTGTCTTCCCTTGCTTGGTTTATGTCTGCTAAGGAGACAAGTTTTGTAACCCTTGGGCAACGTGTGCTTGCAAACTCACTGAAGGTAAGGATGCACTATGGTCACCCTAATGTATTTGATCGGTTGTGGTTCATAACCCGTGGAGGTCTTAGTAAAGCGTCGCGGGTAATAAACATCAGTGAGGACATATTTGCTGGCTTTAATTGCACACTGCGTGGGGGAAATGTGACACATCATGAATATATCCAGGTTGGCAAAGGATGCGATCTTGGTTTAAACCAAATATCAACGTTTGAAGCCAAGGTTGCTAGTGGCAATGGTGAGCAGGTTCTCAGCAGGGATGTGTATCGCCTTGGACACCGCCTTGATTTTTTCCGTATGCTCTCCTTCTACACCTCAACAATTGGATTCTATTTTAATACTATGCTGGTGGTCCTAACAGTTTATGCATTCCTGTGGGGAAGGGTGTATTTGGCTCTTAGTGGAGTTGAGCAGGCCATTATAGATGAAGCGGTTAACACGGACAACAAGGCACTTGCAACAGTCCTCAATCAGCAGTTCATTGTTCAGCTTGGTCTCTTCACAGCTCTCCCAATGATCATTGAAAATTTTCTGGAGCATGGATTCCTGAATGCAATCTGGGAATTTTTAACCATGCAGTTGCAGTTAGCATCTGTTTTTTACACTTTCTCAATAGGTACTCGTACACACTATTTTGGTAGAACAATACTTCACGGGGGTGCAAAATATCGGGCTACAGGGCTTGGCTTTGATGTGCAGCATAAGAGATTTGCTGAAAATTACAGACTTTATGCTCGCAGTCATTTTGTGAAGGCTATTGAACTTGGGATACTATTGATAATTTATGCATCGTACAGTGCTCTCACGACTAATACATTTGTTTATATTCTTTTAACCATCTCAAGTTGGTTTCTTGTCCTATCATGGATCATGGCACCGTTTTTGTTCAATCCATCAGGATTTGATTGGTTAAAAACTGTTGATGACTTTGATGATTTTATGAACTGGATATGGTACAGGGGTGGGGTCTTCACTAAGTCAGAACAATGTTGGGAAGTCTGGTGGAGTGAAGAACATGACCATTTGCGGAACACAGGTCAATGGGGAATAGTTCTAGAAATACTACTTGATCTTCGCTTTTTCTTTTTCCAGTACGGTATTGTTTACCAGCTTGGCATTGCAGGTGGAAGCAAAAGCATTGCTGTATACCTACTCTCTTGGATATATGTAGTAGTAGTCCTTGCAATATATATGATCATATTACATGCTCGTGATAAGTATGCGGCAAAACAACATATATACTACCGTGCAATTCAAGCCTTGGTCATCAGTTGCACCATATTAGCAATTCTACTTCTGCTGCAGCTCACTGAATTAAAATTGGTAGATTTGGTGACTAGTCTACTGGCATTCGTACCGACTGGCTGGGGTTTGATATTGATTGCTCAAGTGCTGAAGCCTTTCCTGAACTACAATATAGGCCGGAAGACGGTGCACTACAATATAGTCTGGGAGACGGTGATTGAAGTGGCTCGGTTATATGAAATCACATTTGGCATCATTGTTATGATTCCTATGGCTGTACTGTCATGGTTGCCTGGTTTTCAGTTCATGCAGACTCGTATATTGTTTAACGAAGCTTTCAGCAGGGGACTGCAGATATCTCGTATCCTTGCTGCGAAGAAGTCTAATGCAGGACTCTAGTCCAGGTAAAGTTCCACTTAGATAACGTCATATAGAACTGAAAGTTTCCTTTTTTGTAAGTGTTGTAAAATTGTTTCTGATGACTTTGTGTGTTTAAATAACTTTATTTTTTTGGATGTTCTTTTAATGTGTACAAACTTTTCAATTGTACTGGATGCTTTTAACGTGTTCAAACTTTTTAATTGTTTATAATGGTCTAGTTAATTGCCTGCTGAAGTTAATAATAGAAGTCTTCAATGGTTGTTCTATTTTTATTTTATAAATTTGCATGTTTCACCCAGACTTTAGCCCCTAAGTGTGATACTTAAGACCTGAAATTTGAATAATGCTAAAGTTTCATAGTTCCTTTCAACGAAACACAGTAAGGCTTGCTGTCAAGATAAGTTGGAACTTGCGAGAAACAATATATCAAATACAGTGATCATTATATTTGATGTTTCACTTTTCTAAAAGAGAAGTATAATATATATGAAACTGTTCAGAACATGCTAATGGTTAAACTGTTGAGTTCCCAATTGTCTTGGATTTACCTTATTTGGAATCTCTCTTCCTGTTCACGTATACTCTGGCGTCTGTATAGGTCTTTATGTAATACCCTAAATGCATAAATTATAAATTTATAGCATTCAATCTAACGTCAAGGATTATGTTGAAATATCGGGCTGGTTAGATAATATTCTGAGTAGGATGAAACCTCTTTTACTTTGCTTGGCTTGGTAATAACCGAAGATTCCATGAACAGATATGTTAATTTTAATAAGGTCCAACATATGACCGCAATAGTAGGTCAACAGAACCAAAAGAGTACATCAACTATAAATACAATGTGGGAGTGTGAAAGCAACTCCTATATTGATACTGAAAGCAGAAACTAAGTGTCTAGCTAAGAGATAAATATCTAGCCAGGAGAAGATATAAAATAAGGTGCATGTATAAATAAGTCACAGCTCTAAACAAAGGGAGGATAGGACATGTCAAGGCCTGGTGGAAGTGGAGCTGGCTGTCAAGAACCGTTAAATTTCCTTGAAACTTTGCTCACTACTTAGATGAATTACTCAAAACAAGGCAACTAAAATCTGAAACCAAATTTACTTTCACCAAGATACAGAGTTTTTTACCAATCTATAAGCAGTGAAAAAACACCAAAGATAAAACACATGCACACAAATCGTCACACTTGTGTTACCTAGGAAACCCAAAAGGGAAAACCTGCTTTCTTTGTTGTGGTATTTTATTGGTTGTTCTTGAGCAATTGGATCTATTACAATTCATGCTGTGGCAATCAGTCACTAAGAAGTAGTCTTGACGTGCCTTGAGAAACTCTGGTCCCTATTCCACAATCTTTGTGCACTTGTGGCCTCCTATTTCCTAGCACACAAGCCTCTTATTTCCTAGTGCACTTGTGGCTCCTAAATTTGTACGCACTTGCTCCTCAAGAATGCACACTCTACAATCAAAGATGATTTTACAAAAAATGAATCCCAATTGTGCGTTCATCCTTCTCTTTATAGATAAAATTCGAGCATGCAAGGAGGCCTAGTCTTTAGTTGTGATTGTGAGTTAACTGGTAGTTCAACTTGTTCTCTCTCCAATCAACACTGAAGTCTTGTTAAAATTGGCAACTAGGGCCAAAGTCCACCTGGGTCATCTTATTTATGACAGTTGATATTTTTCTTAGATTCCTCTTTCTGAGAGGTGTAGGAGTGATCTAAAGATCATCTGATTCAGACATGTATAAATGAAGTTATGAATTTATTCTGATTATGGACAAATTGTCAAGGTCGGCCAACAAACTTATGTAGGCTTAAAGGCCAAACAATCACCTCTATTCATCCTCAATGTTTGCTATAAATACATGATCATTGATGCCTTAGCCTCATTTGGACACACTCATCTTCACACTTCTCTCTCTCTCTCTCCCCTCATTGATTGGGTATGGATTTCTGGGCCTCTCTCCCTCCACACGTTCGAAATTTCAGGAGAGTGAAATTTCAAGAGGTCGAAATTTCACGAGAGCGAAATTTCAGGAAGCCAAAATTTCAGGAGACCGAATTTCTGAATAGATTGACCAAGCGTTGACCAGCATGCATTGACCTCCTTCACACTTCTCTCTCTCTCTCCCCTCATTGATTGGGTATGGATTTCTAGGCCTCTCTCCCTCCACACGTTTGAAATTTCAGGAGAGAGAAATTTCAGGAGGTCAAAATTTCACAAGAGCGAAATTTCAGGAAGCCAAAATTTCAGGAGATCAAATTTCTGGATATTTTGACCAAGCGTTGACCAGCATGCGTTGACCTCCTTTGACTGCGTTTTTGCGATGGCTATCTCTGTTTGGGTGGGCTACAATTTTGGGCATAGAAATCGAGGCTAAATGTTGATTGTTGACCAACGTTTACTGCAACTAGTGATGACTGCAGGTGGGCTGTTTGACTAGACTTTGACTGGATTGAATTTAACTATTTTATCTTGCTGTTTGGAGGCTGAAGTTGACCAATTTGCTGAGGGTCAAATCTGCCTTGTTGACCAACGTTGACTTTTCTAGTTAGGGCTCTTTTGCTGCTGTTATAAATTATCAGACTTGTAAACTGTACTATCTCTCTCTGCTGAACTATTGAAGATTATAAGAATAATTGATCAAAGGCTTCCCCACATTGGGGTTTGTCCTTGGCTGGTGCCACATCTTGTGTCCTCTTATCTTGGCTTGTCTTCTATTGTTTATGTTTATGTTCTATTTGCATTTTACTATCATGTTGATGTGATTGCTAATCTGAATATTGATATTGGGCTAGTAAAGAAATTGAAGTAAAATTGCTCTAAAGCATAAAACATACCATTGTTTCCTAAAATTAACAAGTCTTAACTTGTTCTCTTTCTAATCAACACTGAAAACTTGTTTAACTAAACTTGTAACTACCACCTTATCCTGTAGTCTAACTGAAGAAGACTATCACTTGAGGGGAATGGTCTCCTTGTATGCTTTCCTTTGGCACACCCCTCACAAACACCTTCATGTTCTACTTTAAATTCGGGCATACTTGTCACCATCTTCCTCACATTGGGTAAAGCCTTATAATGTAGTTGAGCAAATCTCCAGTGCCATAATTCGGATTGAAGTGATGTGTAGCAAGACATAGGTCCCAATGGGCTTCCTCCAACCTTATATAGGCTATCAACCTCGAATCCAAGGGTAAATGCTTCTTTGAAATTTCTATTCCAAACACGTACCTTTCCATCAATGAATGGCACCATGAATCCTTTGTCCTCCATCACTGAGATAAATACGAGGTTCTTCTTTAGATTAGGTACATATAATAATTCTTGTAGATGAATGGTGTTACCTTGATTCAATTGAAGAGTAACATTCCCAACTCCCTTCACAGAATATGTGGCATTGTCTCCAAGGATAATTTCCAAATTTGTATCCTTTTCTATCAAATTTGAAAGAGCCTCCTTGTACCTAGGGAGGTGCCTTGAGGCACCACCATCAATCAACCAATTTCCTAAGGTATCTAAAGGAGAGGCGGTAGAGAGGGCAGATATAAGATAAAATTCCTTTTTCTTGTTATCAACAACATTAAATTCATCATACCTGAAGTTTCTTGATCTTTTGGGAGGTCGATCATTTCCATGTTGAGTAGTGGGAGCATTCCTTTTTTCTTTGTTGTTGAACTTGCCATTCTTTTGATTGTTGTTGCCCTTAAAATTGTTGTGGTTGTGGTTGTGGTTGTCATCATCATGAGGTGTATCCCTTCTATTAGGACACTCCCTAGCGTAGTGGCCAAACTTGTTACAAATGAAGCATCTTCCCTTCCTTCCATCTTTGAATCCTAGTCTTCCTTGACATTTCTTCTTTGAACCTACATTGTTCTTCTTTTTGGTCTGAGCGGAGAATGCAGTAGGATCATTCCTATTTGAAGGCATATCTAGTTCCATCATCCTTGTTTCTTCTTGAGAACATCTAGTCAACAATTCTTCAAAACTTGGAATCCTGTTGTTGTTGAGGATAGTAGTGTTGAACACATGCCATTCACGAGAGATACCTGCAAGGGCAATGGGAGTGAGCTCCCTATCGGCAATAACTTCTCCAAGCTATTCAAAAAATTCCAATAGATGCCAAAATTAATAAAGAATTGTGTATAAAGAAGTCTATGAGGAAAATAAAAATAACCCCAACTGTCCATGTTGTCGACACTTTGTCTGATTTATTGCTAGACAAAGAGACACCTGTAAAATATGAAGACCCGGGAAACACCATTGTCACATTCCAGATAAGTGGTCGCTTTTTTCCCAATGCTTTAGTAAATTTAGGGGTAGCCATTAACATTCTCACAACAGTAACCTGCGAAATGATTGGCATCACAGCCTTGGAACCAAAAACTACCTTGCTGGAACTTGCTGACCGCTTAGTCATTATGCCAAAAGGGACATTACCAGATGTGATGGTTGCTGTAGACACTTGGGAATATCCAACAGATTTTTTGATTATTAACACTAGGAACGGGCTAGATGGACATGCCTTAATATTAGGAAGGCCTTGGCTAGCAACTACTGATGCTTATATCCACTGCCGGACATGCAATATGACCATAACCCGAGAAAATGATGTAAAGAATCTAGTCTTATACCCTCCCGCTTGGCCAAGCCTAACCATTGTAAAAACTCAGAAACAACCTGTAACATATTTAACATAAAATATTCGTTCACCGTTGACTGTGGGAGATGCCCTTAAATTCAAAACCAAACAGAAGACGATGTCATTAATACTTTTATCAATCACCCTACTACGATGTCTAATTTGAGATGTCACGTGATTAAAGAAGTCCTTGACAATGAAATTGAAGAAGATTCCTTGAGAGATATCAATGACCAACCAATACCAACAACCACTGTCTCTAATAGCAAACCTATCGAAATCGAGTAAGGGAAGATCCTGAACATCAACAGTAATTTGAGTAGCGACCAACAACAGAAACGTATCCAAGTCCTTAAGAAATACAAAGGGGCTTTTGCATGGGACTACCCAAACATGAAAGGGATTGACCCTTAGTTATGCATGCACCACATATACACTGAAAAGGATGCAAGACCCATTCGACAACTATAGTGTAGATTAAATTCTCATCTAAAGGATATTGTGAAAGAAGAACTTAAAAAATTATTAGATGTGAATTTTATTTATCCTATATCTGACAGTAAATGGGTCTCCCCATTAGTTGTTGTCCCCAAAAAGAATGGAAAATGGAGGATATGTGTTGACTACAGAGAACTCAACAAAGCAACACAAAAGACCATTTTCCCCTTCCATTTATCGATTAAGTCCTAGATACACTGGCAAGGAAGAAATTCTTCTCTTTCTTAGATGGATTCAGTGGCTACAACCAAATTCAGATTGCCCCTGAAGACCAAAATAAAACTACTTTTACTTACCCGTGGGGAACATTTTCTTAGAGAGCATTTCCTTTTGGATTGTGCAATGCACATGCTACATTCCAAAGAGCCATACTCAGTATTTTCGCAGACTTGATAATTGAAGGATTGGAGGTGTACATAGATGCCCTTTTAGTATTTGATGGGGGAAGATATGCATTATGGAATAACGTGTGTAATAATTACCGAACTCCACCATAACTAGTTGACTTGACAAAATATTATTATTTCATCTATACAAAAGTTTTTTCTGATTTAAATTTTCGCATGCACTTATCTGTTGTTGTTCAAAACTAAAATTGTGGATACAAGAAAATTGCATACAGAGTATTGAATTGTTTACAGGAGAACAACAAGTATGGGGGGCAACTCTATTCACAACGAGTCCACACTATTGCAACTAAAAGAAGAGGCTTGAGCAACTCGTAGACATGATGTGCTTGCATGGCTTCCAACTTTTGCATCACTTTTAACATCATCTTAGCCAACATCAACTTCAACAAATACCAGTCCATACATGTTATTTCACATTTTTTCGGAGGTAAAACTTGAGATAAAATAGCATAAGTTTCTAATTTATTAAAAGTTTAGGAGAATTTCATGAACATCCATTGAGCATTATTTATCATCATTCATTCCACATCTTTACCACTTCCCATTTTTCAGAGACATAAAAGCTTTTAGTTTGGGGGAATGTTACTTTCATTCATTTATTTATTATGATCATGCCATCATCCACTGATTTCCTTATTAATTCTCAAAACCTCTCTTATTCCATGTTGTTTTACACCAAGCATAGATTCCAACCACAATTGTAGCAACCACCTCAATTTGTTTTCTAGTACTCCATGAGGGCGTGCTAATTCTCCAGTTTGGGGGAGGAATCGCTACACATGATGGAATTTTTCTACTTTCTTTCTCATTTAAGTCATATAATTTCATTTTTATACATTGCAGAAATTGATTTGTGCATACCTTTAAAACTATGAACTGAATTCTTGTGATTTTTGGACAACAAAGAGGTATCATTAAAATACACAAACCACAAAATTTCAAATTAAATTGGTTTGTAAAATTTCAGAAATCATAAACTGTCACCTATATCCATTTTTCTTATGTCTCATGATCCGTGTATCAAAACGAGATGATTTTTGGAGAATTAATATAGTAGAAATCTTGTTGCCAAATTTAAGCACAATCTGGCTTGTAGTTTTTGAGAAAATGGTTAATGAAGTTTGTTGCTACTTATACCATATTTTGCTACAACTTCATATACATATGGTTGAAAGTCAATGTGAAAATTGTTACGCCTTCATCAACATTGCTAAAATTGAATATTCATTATATGAGGAAGAACTCATTTGTTCCATCACTTTCATGACTTGGGATGGATATTTTTTATAGCTTCATTAATACAGAGGCTTTGGGGTTGCATGAGGACATGCAATATATTCAGTTTGGGTGTATGTTGGGCCGCTAATTTGTCATTATTATTATCACTTTTTGACGTCTCTTTCACCAATTTCTACCATTCTTTATCATGTCAATTATCATAATTTATCATATAATTCCATTTTATAATTATTTATGCTGTTATGGATAAATATAATTTTTCTCCTTTATTTTTAATAAATTGATTATTGTTATGCATGATTTTACCAATGACAGTTTATTAATGGATTTGTTGTAACATCACTCATGATTTTAGCCTTAAAGATCTTTTCCAGATTACAAATTTGATCTCCAACTCACAATTAAATATTCCAACTCAGAAATTTGCTGGAATAAGAAGTGACGGTTTTGCATTAGATGTTTCAGACAAATGAAGGAGAATCTGGAAAATCCAAAACATGGGTTTTGTCCAGAACAGACTGAATTAGTTTTTTATGATTGGTTTTCCAAAATTCGGTCTGTATTAAGAGAAACAGAAGGTTCTTTGAGGACAATTTTCTCAAATTTGTTGTTGCAGCTGTTTTCCAAATTCTTCCAGTTGCAATACCAAATTCGACTTGTTCCTGCTGAATTTTGATGGAAAGACCTTTCGGATATGAATTTGCTGATCAGTTCATTTTGTATAATCCAAATTTGTAATGGAAATCATTTTGTAATTAGATTTTTTGTAACTCCTCTTTGCTCTCTGTGTGTTTAAATGAAAACAGAGATCAAAGGGAGAAGGATAAAATGGGGAGAGAATAAAGAGGAGGAAACTTCTCGCCTTTTTACTTCAATTGTAATTTTAATATATAGAGCGTGATTTCGAAGGACACATCGTGTTGTAATGACATTTGGATCTGATGAATAATACATAATTCATGTTGTTGTTCATTAGTGATATTCTAAAGTAGTTAAGCAGTATTCGCTAGTGGCTTGGGCATGGTCACTGGTGGATTCCACTGTTGTTCCCTGTGTTTTTACTTTTCCTTTACCACAAGTTTAATTACTCTGCTTTACAGTTTTACAGACGATTTACTTTAATTGGTGTGGAATTCATGTATGTGTTTCATTGTTTCTTAATTTTGCCAGTCGATTTCATTTACTTATGTTGTGGATTGAATTAATCATTAGGAGAGAGTTATTTCCTGTTCATTAAAATATAGAAGCATTATTGATTGAATTGAATGCTTTATTCCTTTGCGGTATTTTAGAATCAACTAGAAGAGTTATGTTATTGCTACAGGCACTCAGTTGATGCGATTGCAATTAGAATCTCTTGATTAAGATTGAGTCTTGTTTTTTATTATGGTTGAGTTTTGATGCTTAGATGGATTATTTTTCTTGAAGTTACAAGCTTGAGATTTATGATTGAAACCGTTTACTCTTATATTGAATTTAATAAATTATCTCAAATCATTACTCTCCATAGATATAACATTTTCACATATTGTGTACACTCTTGGAACAGAAAGACGTACCTTGGTTGATCAATATGTGAGACAATTAGGAGTTTTTCAAGAAACATTATAGCACCCAACATAGGGCTAATTACCTTTAAGTAAAGTATATATAATTGCACGCACTAACAATGGTACTAGTTTCATCTTTGAAAGGATTTTTTTTTGCATGTCCTAAGATGATGCTTTTTGGCCTAGTTCTCTAGAAAAATGTTATGCATTTACATACAAGATTATGTTAGCTTTCCTTTGGATAGATTATGCATTTTCATGCTCAAGTTAGTTTCCTTTTTAGAAAATATTATGTTTATGCATGCAAGAATAACAACTAGTGCGAAAATTTTGTGTATTCACATTAAAAACCATAGCTAATGTGATAGATTTACTTTAAAAGAGTAAGGCCAATTGTAGTGGTTTTATCTGGAAAATAATTGTGGAATTATGTGAGGGGAATAATATTTAATGTGGTATGTATCTTGGAGATATTTTCCCTCTTCTTATGCGAGGAGAGGATCATAACCATGGAGGGTCTTTAATAATATTTTTTTTCTTGTTTATTTTGAAACATAGGGACAAGTAAGCATGCCTTGGTAATATTTTACCTTACACATGGACAAATATATGTCATAATCACACACATCAGAAAAAGAATAAACATTCTTGATAGTTAAGTGATTTTTATTAATGTGTATGCCATGTTGTTAAGGAAGGCATGTCATGACATTTTGTTTATGTTATATCTATGCACACGAATAGTTGTTGAACAATCACTATTAAATAATGATTATTCGTCTATTAATACTTTATTTAATCATGATATCAAAGGTTGATGATGGTATCTATGGAAGGGAAGGATAGTGGCTTATGCAAAGGATAAATTATGTTTAATATTGTGGTAGGTAAAGAACAATTGGTCCATGCAAACTGAGGATTGTTAGTTGTAGGATGGTCCACTTATGGGTACAACTAGGACACAAAGACATAGAGATTGAATATTTGTGGGTAAATGATATCATGATGATTGTAATAGATTCTAGTTATTTATATTGTATTTAAGTAATATTTTTTTGTAATATTTGATGACAATGGTTAAGGGATTGACTCCCTTAAACATCATTGAGTTAGGCGTGAACACCCGCAACATAATTTAATAATAAAATTAAACATTTGTTGGTTTTCACCCTACAGCGTTTCTAGGGTATATCGGTGTCTAATTATGTGGTTTCTTGTTTTTCCATTTTTATGATGTTGATTCCTTCCATGATGTGATATTTATATTATCAAGTATGTGATAAACTATTTGAATTAAAAGAAACATGGAATTGATGCGAGGTTACATCAGGAAGTTTATGTTAATATCCTGTAATAATGGCAGTTGATGGTTATGTAAATTTCTATTCCTTTACTAAATATTACTCTTATATCTATTGATGATGGTTTATATAATGGTCATTAAAGGAATATGAAAAGTAATTCAGAAAAGTTACACATTGTTAAATGTTGTAAAAAAAATCTAACTCCAAGACTTTTCATGCGAGTTTATCAGGGAATGTTACACTATGATTTGCTAAATCATCAAGAACTCATAGTCTCACATTGGTTCTCATTTGAAAATGGGAAAAGAGTTTACAATTCCCAAGGATAATTCTAGGATCTTTGGATCCCCTTTGGTCCATCCCTTCTTAATTTATTCCTTGTTGGCCACCATACTCCATTTTGGTGATCGCGTACTCTCGTTGTGCTTCCAGTTTGAACCCACTGATACAAAGAGAACACCATGTAGTTTCAATAACCTGGGTGATATTCCTTTATGGAATTAACATCGCCCCATCATGAATGAAATCACTAAGACATCAGTACAAGCCACACAACACAACTCATGCACGTATTCAATTCCTATTTAAAAACGAAACTAAAGATGAACACTAAATCACATATACACATTTTTCTCCTTTATTCTCTTTCCCCCACCCTCATTTAATTCCCGAGATCCAAAATAGGGGATTTTCTATCCAACTCCCAAAATGGAAAAAAATAAAACATATAGTGATAATAATATAAGGAAGCAATACCCAAGTGTACAGAGAATTTTCAACTCATTATTAAACGAGAAATATGTACAAGAGACATTAAAGACCTTCTATCTGAAATCTTCTTTGTAATGCCTTAGGAGTTGTCCTCTCCAAATTCACTAGGTTATGATTCCTGAGAGACCCCTTCCTCTACACTAACACACACCCTTAAATAAAAAATATATTGACTAGAAAATATCTCAACACAAATATTCTAATGGGGACATTTATCCAAAGCCTGAAACAACCACATTCCTACCCCTACACCTATTGCATTTACAAAGGTCCATTTATCTTGCACTAACACAAATTGATAATTTAGAAAAATAAAAATGGGACACATGACAAAGTAGAAAGCATATATAAACAAATTTAGCTAGTATAAATGAAGTATTTTGTGAAATGAGTTCAGTAATTCAAATCCTTGTGATTCATCTATGCCTATTAAAAGGGTTTCCTTACTTTTTTAGAGGTTATAATCGATTACTAACGTGGATTAGTGAAAATTCCTATAGATTAATAGAAAAAAAAAATTATAATCTCTCTAAAAACATGACATAAACAACTAAATATTTTTAACATAGTCACTGAAACATTTTATTTATGGTAGCGAGATTATTGATATTTTATAATGCTTTTAATTAAAATTAACTAAATATGTGTGCTTATTTTTGTTTTTATTATAGTAGATATTGTTTTATATTTAGAGTATATATAATTTTATTTTCAAAGGGGCACATGTCAACTCTACTAGAAACAAAAATTACAAGTCATGTTCATACTAGGCTATAGAATGACCCTTTCAAGATAACTAAAGTTTGAATTGCACGATTTTATTTATATTCAATATTGACTTATTTTCTTTTAATATTTATTGTCTTCTCTAATAATTAACACTTTTTATCAATAAATATGCTATTATTTTATTATTTTTAAATGTAATATTATGGGACAACATCTCCTCTCCTTACAATAATAAGAATGATATTAATAAATAATTTAATTTTTTAAGGTCGTGACTAATATAAAAGACCAAATCGGTTTCTAAAACACCTTTATGGTGAATTATACACGTGAAAACACGGATAAAATTTCAAAACTAATGATATGTTTAAAATATTTTAATATTATTCCTATTCACCAATTATTTTATACTTATTTTAAACTAATAATTAAAATTTATTTTAAAAATAAAAGTAAATAAGTTATTATTAGATTTTATTTTATAAATAACAATAATTTAATAACTTATATACCAAATTTGTTGATGAGATTTCTTTATTTATATGAGAAAAAACACACAATTAGATTGCAAAAATGGTTAGTCTCAGGTAAACTATACATGGCTGGAGATGTTACATACTCGCCCCCTTAGAAAGAACACCGTCCATGATGTTCTTCTCTCACTAAGGCTTAATTTCTACTCTTTATATAACAATCCAAACAACTCAAAACGAAATCCTGTCCAATCAAAATGAAAGATTCCATTATTCAAATTCGTCAAATACAAGACAAAATATCTATACCAACTTACCATTACTTACCAAAGAAAAGACTACATAGTACAAAGCATTTGTGGTATGGCAGTTTACGACCAGCTGTTTGATTGTTTTCATATTAATATTGACAATGACGTTCAATGAGAAAATGGATGTACGGAGAAAGAGATGAGCTCTCATACATCTTACAAGATTAGACTACCGCAGATTTTTAAAGCATGGAAAGACTACAAAGCCTGTCGTTTCATTGTTTGTGGATATCATTGTTTGTAGGTCTTCCGTAACCTGTTTTCATAATACAGACGCTCATGTTCAATCACGATTCACCACTTGTTGTTGCAGTTTTGTAAGTTTTTCCTTACAAAAACAGCATAGGAATACTAAGCCGAGTGTTTCCCTTATGATTGTGTGCAGAGGCGTTTCTACATAAAATCATTACATATTAACCGCATATTTATATATATGATGACAGAAATTTGTAACTGGACTAGGTCCCCTAGTAGCCTTTTCCTATGGGGTTGATTAGGCAGTTATCATTACAACTTTTAGTTCAAGGCATAGTTACCAAATTCGAATTCGAATACGATTTCGAATTCGATTCGATACGAAAAAAATTCGACTATGTGAAATTCAATATAAATTTTAATTATTTAAAAAAATTGTTTTATATTTTTTCTTTCTATCTACTTATAACCAATTTTTGGCTTTGGAACTAATCTTAACGTGCCTATGAAACTAGAAGTTATCTGCCTCAAAACAATAATTATATCTGGGATAGACTGTTTTGGAACATGTTTGCTGTCAGGATAAGTTGGAACTTGGGAGAAACAATATATCAAATACAGTGATCATTATATTTGATGTTTCACTTTTCTAAAAGAGAAGTATAATATATATGAAACTGTTCAGAACATGCTAATGGTTAAACTGTTGAGTTCCCAATTGTCTTGGATTTACCTTATTTGGAATCTCTCTTCCTGTTCACGTATACTCTGGAGTCTGTATAGGTCTTTATGTAATACCCTAAATGCATAAATTATAAATTTATAGCATTCAATCTAACGTCAAGGATTATGTTGAAATATTAGGCTGCTTAGATAATATTCTGAGTAGGATGAAACCTCTTTTACTTTGCTTGGCTTGGTAATAACCGAAGATTCCATGAACAGATATGTTAATTTTAATAAGGTCCAACATATGACCGCAATAGTAGGTCAACAGAACCAAAAGAGTACATCAATTATAAATATAATGTGGGAGTGTGAAAGGAACTCCTATATTGATACTGAAAGAAGAAACTAAGTGTCTAGCTAAGAGATAAATATCTAGCCAGGAGAAGATATAAAATAAGGTGCATGTATAAATAAGTCACAGCTCTAAACAAAGGGAGGATAGGACATGTCAAGGCCTGGTGGAAGTGGAGCTGGCTGTCAAGAACCCTTAAATTTTCTTGAAACTCTGCTCACTACTTAGATGAATTACTCAAAACAAGGCAACTAAAATCTGAAACCAAATTTACTTTCACCAAGATACAGAGTTTTTTACCAATCTATAAGCAGTGAAAAAACACCAGAGATAAAACACATGCACACAAATCGTCACACTTGTGTTACCTAGGAAACCCAAAAGGGAAAACCTGCTTTCTTTGTTGTGGTATTTTATTGGTTGTTCTTGAGCAATTGGATCTATTGCAATTCACGCTGTGGCAATCAGTCACTAAGAAGTAGTCTTGACCTGCCCTGAGAAACTCTGATCCCTATTCCACAATCTTTGTGCACTTGTGGCCTCCTATTTCCTAGCACACAAGCCTCTTATTTCCTAGTGCACTTGTGGCTCCTAAATTTGTACACACTTGCTCCTCAAGAATGCACACTCTACAATCAAAGATGATTTTACAAAAAATGAATCCCAATTGTGCGTTCATCCTTCTCTTTATAGATAAAATTCGAGCATGCAAGGAGGCCTAGTCTTTTGTTGTGATTGTGAGTTAACTGGTAGTTCAACTTGTTCTCTCCCCAATCAACACTGAAGTCTTGTTAAAATTGGCAACTAGGGCCAAAGTCCACATGGGTCATCTTATTTATGACAGTTGATATTTTTCTTAGATTCCTCTTTCCGAGAGGTGTACGAGTGATCTAAAGATCATCTGATTCAGACATGTACAAATGAAGTTATGAATTTATTCTGATTATGGACAAATTGTCAAGGTCGGCCAACAAACTTATGTAGGCTTAAAGGCCAAACAATCACCTCTATTCATCCTCAATGTTTGCTATAAATACATGATCATTGATGCCTTAGCCTCATTTGGACACACTCATCTTCACACTTCTCTCTCTCTCTCTCCCCTCATTGATTGGGTATGGATTTCTGGGCCTCTCTCCCTCCACACGTTCGCAATTTCAGGAGAGTGAAATTTCAAGAGGTCGAAATTTCACGAGAGCGAAATTTCAGGAAGCCAAAATTTCAGGAGACCGAATTGGATAGATTGACCAAGCGTTGACCAGCATGCATTGACTTCCTTCACACTTCTCTCTCTCTCTCCCCTCATTGATTGGGTATGGATTTCTAGGCCTCTCTCTCTCCACACGTTCGAAATTTCAGGAGAGCGAAATTTCAGGAGGTCAAAATTTCACGAGCGCGAAATTTCAGGAAGCCAAAATTTCAGGAGATCAAATTTCTGGATATTTTGACCAAGCGTTGACCAGCATGCGTTGACCTCCTTTGACTGCGTTTTTGCGATGGCTATCTCTGTTTGGGTGGGCTACAATTTTGGGCATAGAAATCGAGGCTAAACGTTGATTGTTGACCAACGTTGACTGCAACTAGTGATGACTGCAGGTGGGCTGTTTGACTAGACTTTGACTGGGTTGAATTTAACTATTTTATCTTGTTGTTTGGAGGCTGAAGTTGACCAATTTGCTGAGGGTCAAATCTGCCTTGTTGACCAACGTTGACTTTTCTGGTTAGGGTTCTTTTGCTGCTGTTATAAATTATCAGATTTGTAAACTGTACTATCTCTCTCTGTTGAACTATTGAAGATTATAAGAAGAATTGATCAAAGGTTTCCCCACATTGGGGTTTGTCCTTGGCTGGTGCCACATCTTGTGTCCTCTTATCTTGGCTTGTCTTCTACTGTTTATGTTTATGTTCTATTTGCATTTTACTATCATGTTGATGTGATTGCTAATCTGAATATTGATACTAGGCTAGCAAAGAAATTGAAGTAAAATTGCTCTAAAGCATAAAACATACCATTGTTTCCTAAAATTAACAAGTCTTAACTTGTTCTCTTTCTAATCAACACTGAAGACTTGTCTAACTAAACTTGTAACTACCACCTTATCCTGTAGTCTAACTGAAGAAGACTATCACTTGAGGGGAATGGTCCCCTTGTATGCTTTCCTTTGGCACACCCCTGACAAGCACCTTCATGTTCTAATTTAAATTCGAGCATACTTGTCACCATCTTCCTCACATTGGGTAAAGCCTTATAATGTAGTTGAGCAAATCTCCAGTGCCATAATTCAGATTGAAGTGATGTGTAGCAAGACATAGGTCCCAATGGGCTTCCTCCAACCTTATATAGGCTATCAACCTCGAATCCAAGGGTAAATGCTTCTTTGAAATTTCTATTCCAAACACGTACCTTTCCATCGATGAATGGCACCATGAATCCTTTGTCCTCCATCACTGAGATAGATACGAGGTTCTTCTTTAGATCGGGTACATATAATACTTCTTGTAGATGAATGGTGTTACCTTGATTCAATTGAAGAGTAACATTCCCAACTCCCTTCACATAATATGTGGCATTGTCTCCAAGGATAATTTCCAAATTTGTATCCTTTTCTATCAAATTTGAAAGAGCCTCCTTGTACTTAGGGAGGTGCCTTGAGGCACCACCATCAATCAACAAATTTCCTAAGGTATCTAAAGGAGAGGCGGTAGAGAGGGGAGATATAAGATAAAATTCCTTTTGCTTGTTATCAACAACAATAAATTCATCATACCTAAAGTTTCTTGATCTTTTGGGAGGTCGACCATTTCCATGTTGAGTAGTGGGAGCATTCCTTTTTTCTTTGTTGTTGAACTTGCCATTCTTTTGATTGTTGTTGCCCTTAAAATTGTTGTGGTTGTGGTTGTGGTTGTCATCATCATGAGGTGTATCCCTTCTATTAGGACACTCCCTAGCGTAGTGGCCAAACTTGTTACAAATGAAGCATCTTCCCTTCCTTCCATCTTTGAATCCTAGTCTTCCTTGACATTTCTTCTTTGAACCTACATTGTTCTTCTTTTTGGTCTGAGCGGAGAATGCAGTAGGATCATTCCTATTTGAAGGCATATCTAGTTCCATCATCCTTGTTTCTTCTTGAGAACATCTAGTCAACAATTCTTCAAAACTTGGAATCCTGTTGTTGTTGAGGATAGTAGTGTTGAACACATGCCATTCACGAGAGATACCTGCAAGGGCAATGGGAGTGAGCTCCCTATCGGCAATAACTTCTCCAAGCTATTCAAAAAATTCCAATAGATGCCAAAATTAATAAAGAATTGTGTATAAAGAAGTCTATGAGGAAAATAAAAATAACCCCAACTGTCCATGTTGTCGACACTTTGTCTGATTTATTGCTAGACAAAGAGACACCTGTAAAATATGAAGACCCGGGAAACACCATTGTCACATTCCAGATAAGTGGTCGCTTTTTTCCCAATGCTTTAGTAAATTTAGGGGTAGCCATTAACATTCTCACAACAGTAACCTGCGAAATGATTGGCATCACAGCCTTGGAACCAAAAACTACCTTGCTGGAACTTGCTGACCGCTTAGTCATTATGCCAAAAGGGACATTACCAGATGTGATGGTTGCTGTAGACACTTGGGAATATCCAACAGATTTTTTGATTATTAACACTAGGAACGGGCTAGATGGACATGCCTTAATATTAGGAAGGCCTTGGCTAGCAACTACTGATGCTTATATCCACTGCCGGACATGCAATATGACCATAACCCGAGAAAATGATGTAAAGAATCTAGTCTTATACCCTCCCGCTTGGCCAAGCCTAACCATTGTAAAAACTCAGAAACAACCTGTAACATATTTAACATAAAATATTCGTTCACCGTTGACTGTGGGAGATGCCCTTAAATTCAAAACCAAACAGAAGACGATGTCATTAATACTTTTATCAATCACCCTACTACGATGTCTAATTTGAGATGTCACATGATTAAAGAAGTCCTTGACAATGAAATTGAAGAATATTCCTTGAGAGATATCAATGACCAACCAATACCAACAACCACTGTCTCTAATAGCAAACCTATTGAAATCGAGTAAGGGGAGATCCTGAACATCAACAGTAATTTGAGTAGCGACCAACAACAAAAACTTATCTAAGTCCTTAAGAAATACAAAGGGGCTTTTGCATGGGACTACCCAAACATGAAAGGGATTGACCCTTAGTTATGCATGCACCACATCTACACTGAAAAGGATGCAAGACCCATTCGACAACTATAGTGTAGATTAAATTCTCATCTAAAGGATATTGTGAAAGAAGAACTTAAAAAATTATTAGATGTGAATTTTATTTATCCTATATCTGACAGTAAATGGGTCTCCCCATTAGTTGTTGTCCCCAAAAAGAATGGAAAATGGAGGATATGTGTTGACTACAGAGAACTCAACAAAGCAACACAAAAGACCATTTTCCCCTTCCATTTATCGATTAAGTCCTAGATACACTGGCAAGGAAGAAATTCTTCTCTTTCTTAGATGGATTCAATGGCTACAACCAAATTCAGATTGCCCCTGAAGACCAAGATAAAACTACTTTTACCTACCCATGGGGAACATTTTCTTACAAAGCATTTCCTTTTGGATTGTGCAATGCACATGCTACATTCCAAAGAGCCATACTCAGTATTTTCGCAGACTTGATAAATGAAGGATTGGAGGTGCACATGGATGCCCTTTTAGTATTTGATGGGGGAAGATATGCATTATGGAATAGCGTGTGTAATAATTACCAAACTCCACCATAACTAGTTGACTTGACAAAATATTATTATTTCATCTATACAAAAGTTTTTTCTGATTTAAATTTTCGCATGCACTTATCTGTTGCTGTTCAAAACTAAAATTGTTGATTCAAGAAAATTGCATATAGAGTATTGAATTGTTTACAGGAGAACAACAAGTATGGGGGGCAACTCTATTCACAGTGAGTCCACACTATTGCAACTAAAAGAAGAGGCTTGAGCAACTCGTAGACATGATGTTCTTGCGTGGCTTCCACCTTTTGCATCACTTTCAACATCATCTTAGCCAACATCAACTTCAACAAATACCAGTCCATACATGTTATTTCACATTTTTTTAGAGGTAAAACTTGAGGTAAAATAGCATAAGTTTCTAATTTATTAAAAGTTTAGGAGAATTTCATGAACATCCATTGAGCATTATTTATCATCATTCATTCCACATCTTTACCACTTCCCATTTTTCAGAGACATAAAAGCTTTTAGTTTGGGGGAATGTTACTTTCATTCATTTATTTATTATGATCATGCCATCATCCACTGATCTCCTTATTAATTCTCAAAACCTCTCTTATTCCATGTTGTTTTACACCAAGCATAGATTCCAACCATAATTGTAGCAACCACCTCAATTTGTTTTCTAGTACTGCATGAGGGCATGCTAATTCTCTAGTTTGGGGGAGGAATCGCTACACATGATGGACATTTTCTACTTTCTTTCTCATTTAAGGCATACAATTTCATTTTTATACATTGAAGAAATTGATTTGTGCATACCTTTAAAACTATGAACTGAATTCTTGTGATTTTTGGACAGCAAAGAGGTATCATTAAAATACACAAACCCACAAAGTTTCAAGTTAAATTGGTTTGCAAAATTTCAAAAATCATACACTGTCACCTATAGCCATTTTGCTTATGTCTCATGATCCGTGTATCAAAACGATATGATTTTTGGAGAATTAATATAGTAGAAATCTTGTTGCCAAATTTAAGCACAATCTCGTTTGTAGTTTTTGAGAAAATGGTTAATGAAGTTTGTTGCTACTTATATCATATTTTGCTACAACTTCATATACATATGGTTGAAAGTCAATGTGAAAATTGTTACGCCTTCATCAAAATTGCTAAAATTGAATATTCATTATATGAGGAAGAACTCATTTGTTCCATCACTTTCATGACTTGGGATGAATATTTTTTATAGCTTCGTTAATACAGAGGCTTTGGGGTTGCATGAGGACATGCAATATATTCAGTTTGGGGGTATGTTGGGCCGCTAATTTGTCATTATTATTATTATCACTTTTTGACGCCTCTTTCACCAATTTCTACCATTCTTTATCATGTCAATTATCATAATTTATCATATAATTCCATTTATAATTATTTATGCTCTTATGGATAAATATTATTTTTCTCCTTTATTTTTAATAAATTGATTATTATTATGCATGATTTTACCAATGACAGTTTATTAATGGATTTGTTGTAACATCACTCATGATTTTAGCCTTAAAGATCTTTTCCAGATTACAAGTTTGATCTCCAACTCACAATTAAATATTCCAACTCAGAAATTCGCTGGAATAAGAAGTGACGGTTTTGCATTAGATGTTTCGGACAAATGAAGGAGAATCTGGAAAATCCAAAACATGGGTTTTGTCTAAAACAGACTGAGTTAGTTTTGTTACATCCAGTTTTCCAAAATTCGGTCTGTATTAAGAGAAACAAAAGGTTCTTTGAGGACAATTTTCTCAAATTTGTTGTTGCAGCTGTTTTCCAAATTCTTCCAGTTGCAATACCAAATTCGACTTGTTCCTGCTGAATTTTGATGGAAAGACCTTTCGAATATGAATTTTCTGATCATTTCATTTTGTATAATCCAAATTTGTAATGGAAATCATTTTGTAATTAGATTTTTTGTAACTCCTCTTTGCTCTCTGTGTGTTTAAATGAAAACAGAGATCAAAGGGAGAAGGATAAAATGGGGAGAGAATAAAGAGGAGGAAACTTCTCACCTTTTTACTTCAATTGTAATTTTAATATACAAAGCGTGATTTCGAAGGACACATCATGCTGTAATGACATTTGGATCTGATGAATAATACATAATTCGTGTTGTTGTTCATTAGTGATATTCTGAAGTAGTTAAGAAGTATTCGCTAGTGGCTTGGGCATGGTCACTGGTGGACTCCACTGTTGTTCCCCGTGTTTTTACTTTTCCTTTACCACACGTTTAATTACTCTGCTTTACAGTTTTACAGACGATTTACTTTAATTGGTGTGGAATTCATGTATGTGTTTCATTGTTTCTTAATTCTGCCAATCAATTTGATTTACTTATGTTGTGGATTGAATTAATCTTTAGGAGAGAGTTATTTCCTGTTCATTAAAATATAGAAGCATTATTGATTGAATTGAATGCTTTATTCCTTTGCGGTATTTTAGAATCAACTAGAAGAGTTCTGTTATTGCTACAAGCACTCAGTTGATGCAATTGCAATTAGAATCTCTTGATTAAGATTGAGTCTTGTTTCTGATTATGGTTGAGTTTTGATGCTTAGATAGATTATTTTTCTTGAAGTTACAAGCTTGAGATTTATGATTGAAACCGTTTACTCTTATATTGAATTTAATAAATTATCTCAAATCATTACTCTCCATAGATATAACATTTTCACATATTGTGTACACTCTTGGAACAGAAAGACGTACCTTGGTTGATCATTAATGTGAGACAATTAGGAGTTTTTCAAGACACATTATAGCACCCAACATAGGGCTAATTACCTTTAAATAAAGTATATATAATTGCACGCACTAACAATGGTACTAGTTTCCTCTTTGAAAGGATTTTTTTGTTGCATGTCCTAAGATGATGCTTTTTGGCCTAGTTCTCTAGAAAAATGTTATGCATTTACATACAAGATTATGTTAGCTTTCCTTTGGATAGATTATGCATTTTCATGCTCAAGTTAGTTTCCTTTTGAGAAAATATTATGTTTATGCATGCAAGAATAACAACTAGTGCGAAAATTTTGTGCATTCACATTAAAAACCATAGCTAATGTGATAGATTTACTTTAAAAGAGTAAGGCCAATTGTAGTGGTTTTACCTGGAAAATAATTGTGGAATTATGTGAGGGGAATAATATTTAATGTGGTATGTATCTTGGAGATATTTTCCCTCTTCTTATGCGAGGAGAGGATCATAACCATGGAGGGTCTTTAATAATATTTTTTTCTTGTTTATTTTGAAACATAGGGACAAGTAAGCATGCCTTGGTAATATTTTACCTTACACATGAACAAATATATGTCATAATCACACACATGAGAAAAAGAATAAACATTCTTGATAGTTAAGTGATTTTTGTTAATGTGTATGCCATGTTGTTAAGGAAGGCATGTCATGACATTTTGTTTATGTTATATCTATGCACACGAATAGTTGTTGAACAATCACTATTAAATAATGATTATTGGTCTATTAATATTTTATTTAATCATGATATCAAAGGTTGATGATGGTATCTATGGCAGGGAAGGATAATGGCTTATGCAAAGGATAAATTATGTTTAATATTGTGGTAGGTAAAGAACAATTGGTCCATGCAAACTGAGGATTGTTAGTTGTAGGATGGTCCACTTATGGGTACAACTAGGACACAAAGACATAGAGATTGAATATTTGTGGGTAAATGATATCATGATGATTGTAATAGATTCTAGTTATATATATTGTATTTAAGTAATATTTTTTTGTAATATTTGATGACAATTGTTAAGGGATTGACTCCCTTACACATCATTGAGTTAGGCGTGAACACCCGCAGTAGAATTTAATAATAAAATTAAACATTTGTTGGTTTTCACGCTACAGAGTTTCTAGGGTATATCGGTGTCTAATTATGTGGTTTCTTGTTTTTCCATTTTTATGATGTTGATTCCTTCCATGATGTGATATTTATATTATCAAGTATGTGATAAACTATTTGAATTAAAAGAATCATGGAATTGATGCGAGGTTACATCAGGAAGTTTATGTTAATATCCTGTAATAATGGCAGTTAATGGTTATGTAAATTTCTATTCCTTTACTAAATATTAATCTTATATGTAATGATGATGGTTTATCTAATGGTCATTAAAGGAATATGAAAAGTAATTCATAAAAGTTACACATTGTTAAATGTTGTAAAAAAAATCTAACTCCAAGACTTTTCATGCGAGTTTATCAGGGAATGTTACACTATGATTTGCTAAATCATCAAGAACTCATAGTCTCACATTGGTTCTCATTTGAAAATGGGAAAAGAGTTTACAATTCCCAAGGATAATTCTAGGATCTTTGGATCCCCTTTGGTCCATCCCTTCTTAATTTATTCCTTGTTGGCCACCATACTCCATTTTGGTGATCACGTACTCTCGTTGTGCTTCCAGTTTGAACCCACTGATACAAAGAGAACACCATGTAGTTTCAATAACCTGGGTGATATTCCTTTATGGAATTAACATCGCCCCATCATGAATGAAATCACTAAAACATCAGTACAAGCCACACAACACAACTCATGCACGTATTCAATTCCTATTTAAAAACGAAACTAAAGATGAACACTAAATCACATATACACATTTTTCTCCTTTATTCTCTTTCCCCCACCCTCATTTAATTCCCGAGATCCAAAATAGGGGATTTTCTATCCAACTCCAAAAATGGAAAAAAATAAAACATATAGTGATAATAATATAAGGAAGCAATACCCAAGTGTACAGAGAATTTTCAACTCATTATTAAACGAGAAATATGTACAAGAGACATTAAAGACCTTCTATCTGAAATCTGCTTTGTAATGCCTTAGGAGTTGTCCTCTCCAAATTCGTTAGGTTATGATTCGAGACCCCTTCCTCTACACTAACACACACCCTTAAATAAAAAATATATTGACTAGAAAATATCTCAACACAAATATTTTAATGGGGACATTTATCCAAAGCCTGAAACAACCACATTCCTACCCCTACACCTATTGCATTTACAAAGGTCCATTTATCTTGCACTAACACAAATTGATAATTTAGAAAAATAAAAATGGGACACATGACAAAGTAGAAAGCATATATAAACAAATTTAGCTAGTATAAATGAAGTATTTTGTGAAATGAGTTCAGTAATTCAAATCCTTGTGATTCATCTATGCCTATTAAAAGGGTTTCCTTACTTTTTTAGAGGTTATAATCGATTACTAACGTGGATTAGTGAAAATTCCTATAGATTAATAGAAAAAAAAAATTATAATCTCTCTAAAAACATGACATAAACAACTAAATATTTTTAACATAGTCACTGAAACATTTTATTTATGGTAGCGAGATTATTGATATTTTATAATGCTTTTAATTAAAATTAACTAAATATGTGTGCTTATTTTTGTTTTTATTATAGTAGATATTGTTTTATATTTAGAGTATATATAATTTTATTTTCAAAGGGGCACATGTCAACTCTACTAGAAACAAAAATTACAAGTCATGTTCATACTAGGCTATAGAATGACCCTTTCAAGATAACTAAAGTTTGAATTGCACGATTTTATTTATATTCAATATTGACTTATTTTCTTTTAATATTTATTGTCTTCTCTAATAATTAACACTTTTTATCAATAAATATACTATTATTTTATTATTTTTAAATGTAATATTATGGGACAACATCTCCTCTCCTTACAATAATAAGAATGATATTAATAAATAATTTAATTTTTAAGGTCATGACTAATATAAAGACCAAATCGGTTTCTAAAACACCTTTATTGGTGAATTATACAGGTGAAACACTGATAAATTTCAAACTAATGATATGTTTAAAATATTTGAATATGGAGTTGTCTATAATGGGACTTTTTGGAGATTCCGGTGACGGAATCCGGTGGAAGAAATTGAGATTAAATCTTGATTTGTTGCAGTTAAAATGGTTTTTTAACTGCATATTTGGATTCAGCACCGTGAAAAACCCCTGGGACGCTTTGATTGTGTAGAAACTACCTATAAAACTTGCGATTCCAATAAATTGCTGCCAGGTTTTGACCGGGAAAACCCACCAGAAAAGCTTCCAAAAAGTCTCATTATAGACAACTGCTTACTCCTATTCACCAATTATTTTGTACTTATTAAACTATTTTAAACTAATAATTAAAATTTATTTTTAAAAATAAAAGTAAATAAGTTATTATTAGATTTTATTTTATAAATAATAATAATTTAATAACTTATATACCAAATTTGTTGATGAGATTTCTTTATTTATATGAGAAAGAACACACAATTAGATTGCGAAAATCTACATACATATTCTTCGTGGTTAGTCTCTCGCCCCCTTAAAGAGAACACCGTCCATGATGTTCTTCTCTCACTAAGACTTAATTTCTACTCTTTATATAACAATCCAAACAACTCAAAACGAAATCCTGTCCAATCAAAATGAAAGATTCCATTATTCAAATTCGTCAAATACAAGACAAAATATCTATACCAACTTACCATTACTTACCAAAGAAAAGACTACATAGTACAAAGCATTTGTGGTATGGCAGTTTACGACCAGCTGTTTTCATGTTTTCATATTAATACTGACAATGACGTTCAATGAGAAAATGGATGTACAGAGAAAGAGATGAGCTCTCATACATCTTACAAGATTAGACTGCCGCAGATTTTTAAAGCATGGAAAGACTACAAAGCCTACCGTTTCATTGTTTGTGGATATCATTGTTTGTAAGTCTGTTGGAATTTAATTCCAACTGCATCACATTAATGCAGAACAAAATCTGATCTTCAGCAATTAATTTCAGATTGTTCGGTGCCGTAAAGTTCCCTGATATTTTGCAGAATTAAATCCCCTGCAGACAGTCGTTTTATTTTTTGCTGTAAAGGTCATCACCGCCTCAACGCCTCTTCTGCAATAAATACGCGGATAGAGATCAACAGATATTTTGTTTAATTTATTGTTTAACTCAGATCTTTATTTTTCCTATAAATGTAAACGCACAGCAGTTCTGTTTATTAAGAATCAGACAGTGCAAAATATTTCTGAACAGCAGTTCTGTTTTCTGTCTGAGTTTTAGAACAGCAATTCTGGTTTTATACTTTGAGCGTAGGTTAGAAGAACAGAGTGTGTCTCTTCTGTAAATGCACAGCAAGTGCTGAACCTACGAATTTTCTGAGATAGAAAATCGATTTCTGGAACTGAAGCGTTCCTCTTTTATAACAGCTAAGTTTTCTGTATTAGTTTTGTTTACAGTTTATAAATTCAAGCTTACTGTTTTTGCTGATGTTCAGTTGCTGTTACACCAAGTGTTAAAAACACTTTGATTTTACTTTGTAAATTTATAAGTAATTTTGACGCCCATAAAATGACTTAGCGTCAAAATCGTGTTGCTGAAACACCGTAAGTCAGAAATAGTTTTGCGTCAAAAATCGCGTTGCTGCAACACCACGAGCAGCGTTGCTGCAACACCAGTTACAGCAACACAGTTTTCTGTTTTTCTGTTTTTTTTTGTGTTAACAGAAACAGAGTGTTATTTCCTGTTGCTGCAACACCGATTCCTGTTGCTGCAACACCAAGTCCAGAAAACGAAATTATCAGTTTTATGTGCTGAAACAGAGCAGTTTTGAATTGTCTGTTTGTTTAGGAATTTAGCAGAAAATTCCATCATATCAGAGAGTTGTTCTGGGATGTTTTGTGTTATGGAATTCACCATTAAAATTCCAACATGGTATCAGAGCTAGTCTAGGCACTCAGTGAGTAAAAAACAGAGATTGTTTTTCACTGTAGGAGCTGTAAGAAGTTCAGTGAGCAGATTTTTCCAGCAGAGAAAGTTTTTGCTTGTCTTTTAATCAAGATGGCAGATGCTGGAACAGGCTTGACAAATTCCCAACTGCCACAGTTCAATGGGAAAAATCACAGTGATTGGTCCATAAAAATGAAAGCATTGTTTGCTTCTCAAGGAATATGGGAGCTGGTTGAAACTGGCTATGCTGAACCTGTAGATGCAACAGCACTGGCTG
>APFE030942560.1:59478-111537 GCA_000404065.3 Pinus taeda
AATAGTTATATATTAAAAAACTTAAACCTTAGGGTTTAGAATTATAAACCCTTATATATTAAACTTTTCGAAGTTTTTCGATTAATAATTTAATATTCAAGAAAGAAAAAGTAAAATAACCATATCGGTCACAACGTCTAACTCCGCTCAACGTTGAAAAAACGCAGAAGACACGCTCTGGACGCGCACAGTGCAAAGTATATCGCGGCGGGCAGCTTTGTTGAAACATTCACCGGATGATGCAGATGCCTCGCTTTTCAGCAACTATTCTATCTTGCTTCACACGGTGGTTTTGACCGTAACGGTTTTGGCCATAGCGGTTTCGATCCCGGCTGTACTGAAAAGCGTCAGAGCTGCTTTGGCTAGCCTCGGAAGACAGTCTGTAAATAGACGATAAGCCATTTATTTGTCTGTGTTCATTGATGACGGAAATGGATTCAGGCGAAACTATGTTTTCCGACATTGTTGAAGGTATGGGATTGCTCTAATTCAGTTTGAGCCGGTTTTGTTGATATTTTCGGCATTATTTAATGATAAAATCAAGGCTTTAAGGCGAAGGAACCGTTAAGAATTTATCAGGCATCTGTAATGCTTTTATTTTCCTTCGGTTCCATTGGATCCTGTTGAGTTTTTCTGTGGCATTAAAGGTATAGATTACGGTCGAAAAACCTAAGAAAGCATAGGGAATGAGTTTCTGGTTCGATTCCGGTTCTTTAGAGGCTTGGATGTGTGAGCTTGCGGAACTTGCACGAAAGAAACACTCGGCGCTTTAATCGAGGCGAGAGATCGTGCTGGTATTATTTGAATAGATTCGGCTGTGTGTTTTCCGACCGCATTTAGATAAATAACAGGTCCCTCGAACTCAAGTAGACACAGGAAACAGGTTCGAATCCAGTGTATATTTAGGTCGGAAAACTTAAGAAAACACAAGAAGAAAGTTTCAGCTTCGAGTCCAGTGCTTTTTTGGCTACCTAAGAGGAAGTTTGACGAAATCGAGGAAGGGACCGCGGAATATATTTTCAGGCATTTTGCTGAAGGTAAGGGGGGCAATCCTAGCTCTATTTTTAGAGTGTTTCCGTGTCATATACATCTTTTTACAGCTCAAAAATGGAAGGGAAACCTCATAAAGCATAGGAAACATGTTGCAGGTGCGAATCTGGGGCTCGTTTAGCCATCGGTGTTTAACGGAGGGAGTCTGAAGAGTCCCCGTTGAAGAAGTGGTAAGAACTTGTCGGACATTTTGACGGAAATGAGTGTCACTCGCAGGCATCCGAGTCAGGCCAGGGTTCCACCTGAAAGCAGCGGAAATGAGGTCTACAATATCCTTCCTGTGCACAACATGCTGGCGGATCATCCCGCGCTGCGGTTTCCGGAGGTTCGAGCGGCCGCTTCGGCACTGAAGACTGTAGGCGGGCTCCGAATCCCTCCCTTTGTCCAATGGGACTCTGATATGGATCTTCTCGATTGGCTAGGCGTTTTCTTTGGTTTTCAGAAGGATAATGTCCGGAACCAGCGAGAACATCTTATTCTGATGCTGGCTAATAGCCAGATGCGGCTGCAACCGCCTCCGGATGACATAGCCCGCCTCGAACCCAGCGTTGTTAGGAAATTAAGAAAGAAAATCCTAAAAAACTATGACAATTGGTGTGCATATCTCGCACGGAAATCCAATGTTTGGATCTCAGACCGCAGGAGAGCCAGTATAGATGAGCGCAGGGAATTGCTATATATTTCGTTGTATCTTCTAATATGGGGGGAGGCTGCTAATTTGAAGTTTATGCCAGAGTGTCTGAGCTACATTTTTCACCACATGGCCATGGAGCTGAACAGGATTTTGGAGGATTATCTGGATGAGAGTACAGGACAGCCTGCTTTGCCTGCTTATATGGGGGAAAATGCTTTCTTGAACAGGGTTGTAACCCCCTTGTATAAGACTGTTAAGGCTGAAGCAGAAGCGAGCCTTGGTGGGAAGGCTCACCATTCAGCATGGAGGAATTATGATGATATAAATGAGTATTTTTGGAGTAACAGGTGCTTCACACAATTGGGGTGGCCCCTCAAACTGGATAGCAATTTCTTTGTACAGTCTGAGACCAAGCCAGAGGGTGGATTGCAGAGGATCAGGGGCATGCTACAGAAACAGAAGGTAGGGAAGACCGGATTTGTAGAACAACGCTCCTTCTGCAATATTTTCCGCAGTTTTGATCGTCTTTGGATCATGTATATACTTTTTCTGCAAGCTGCAATTATTGTGGCATGGGATGGCCAAGGACTTCCTTTGGTAGAGTTGAAAAAGAGAGATATACAGGCTAAATTGCTTAGTGTTTTCATAACGTGGGCAGGCCTTCGGCTTTTGCTATCTGTGCTTGATGCTGGCATGCAATACAGTTTAGTGTCAAGAGAGACTCCTTTACAAGGAATAAGAATGCTATTGAAGATCATTGTGGCAATAGTATGGACCATTCTCTTTGCTGTGCTCTATAGTCGGATGTGGGATCGAAGGAATCATGATTCCAGATGGTCAGGGGCCGCGAACAGAAGATTGCTAAACTATCTAGAGGCCGCACTCGCATTCCTCTCTCCTGAGCTGTTGGAGCTGCTTCTTTTTATTATTCCCTGGGTCAGAAATTTTATAGAGAAAACCAACTGGAGGATTTTCCATGTTTTGACATGGTGGTTTCAATCTAGAATGTTTGTTGGACGTGGGCTTAGAGAAGGAATTTTTGATAACATCTCATATTCTCTATTTTGGTTAACATTGCTGGCTGCAAAGTTTTCTTTTAGTTACTATTTCCAGGTCAAACCTATGGTGATGCCAACGAAGCAAATATTGAAGCTCCCGGAAAGTGCCATTCATTACAAATGGCACGAGTTTTTCAAACACACTAATCGATTTGCCATTGGTGTACTGTGGGCACCGGTGGTCTTGATCTACTTCATGGACACACAAATATGGTATTCAATACTGTCAGCCATAGTTGGAGCCTTGGTGGAATTGTTTAACCATCTAGGAGAGATTCGAAATATTCGACAATTGAGGTTGCGGTTTCAGTTCTTTGCTAGTGCCACTCAATTCAGTTTGAAGCCTGAAGAACCTCTGTTCAAAACCAAGGGCTCTCTGAAAGTTAAAATAAGGGACGCAATCAGGCGTTTGCAACTCAGATATAAGAAAATCGAGACCAATAATCAGGTTGAAGCAGATCGGTTTGCCCTTATTTGGAATGAAATTCTGAGGATATTCCGGGAAGAGGATATTGTCAATGACTTGGAAGTGGAATTGTTGGAGATGCCTCGAAACTCCTGGACTGTACGCATCATTCAATGGCCATGCCTGTTGCTCTGCAATGAGCTATTGCTTGCCCTAGGTCAGGCTACGGTGGTAGGAGGTACTGACAAGAAATTATGGAGAAAAATCTGCAAGAATGAGTACCGTCGTTGTGCAGTGATAGAAACGTATGAAAATGTCAAGCATTTGCTTCACAGAATTGTGAAGACAGATACCGAAGAGCACTCGATTATTGTTAGTGTGTTTGAAGAGATTGATGCATCACTTTCTATGGAGAAATTTACAGAAAAATACAGAATGAGCGAGTTGCCTCAAATTCATTCTAAAGTGATCACAATGGTTGACATTCTTCTGACAAAACCCTCTGCAGAGGACCAGGAGAAGGTAGTTGATGCTTTGCAAAACCTCTATGAAATCATTATTAGAGATTTTCCAAAAGAAAAGCGGAATAGAGACCAACTGAGGCAAGATGGACTTGTTTCTGAAAGGAGTGGTAGTAAGCTGCTATTTGAGGATGCAGTAGAATTGCCTGATGTAGAAGACGAGACCTTTTATCGCCAGCTACGTCGCTTGCGCACCATTTTAACTTCGAGAGATTCCATGAACAATGTTCCAAGAAATCGTGAGGCAAGGCGACGGATTGCATTTTTCAGCAACTCTCTCTTTATGAACATGCCTCATGCACCACAGGTGGATAAGATGTTGGCGTTCAGTGTGTTGACTCCCTACTATGATGAGGATGTTATCTACAATAAAGAACAGCTGCGTACATCGAATGAAGATGGTGTTTCAATTATATTCTATCTCCAGAAGATATTTCCTGACGAATGGGGCAATTTCTTGGAACGGATGCATCAGAAAGGAATAAAAGAACCTGAACTGTGGACCAATCACGTGAGAGAACTTCGGTTGTGGGCCTCATATAGAGGCCAGACACTGGCCCGCACTGTAAGGGGTATGATGTACTACAGCAAGGCTTTAAAAATGTTGGCTTTTCTTGATACAGCATCAGAGATGGATATCAGGGATGGCTTCAAAGAACTTGTGGCCACAGCTTCAGGATGCAGGGAAGACGCCAGTGGATTGAATTCAAGGAGTTTTCCATCAGGGCGGAGCATTAGCAGTGAAAATAGTGGAGTAGGAATGCTTTTCAAAGATCATGAACATGCCACAGCACTCATGAAATTTACTTATGTTGTTGCTTGTCAGATTTATGGTTCTCAAAAGGCAAGGAAGGATCCCCGTGCCGAAGATATATTGTATTTGATGAAGAATAACGAGGCACTTCGGGTTGCTTATGTTGATGAGGTTCGCACAGGAAGGGATGATGTGCAATATTTCTCTGTTCTTGTTAAGTATGACCAGGATCTGCAGAGGGAGGTGGAAATATACAGGGTTAGGCTACCTGGGCCGCTGAAACTTGGTGAAGGGAAACCAGAAAATCAAAATCATGCTCTGATTTTCACAAGGGGGGAAGCAGTGCAGACAATTGATATGAACCAAGATAGTTATTTTGAAGAGGCTCTAAAAATGCGCAATCTGTTGCAAGAATTCACAAAATATTATGGTATCCGAAAGCCAACAATTCTAGGAGTCCGTGAACATGTATTCACAGGTTCGGTGTCTTTCCTTGCCTGGTTTATGTCTGCTCAGGAGACAAGTTTTGTAACCCTTGGGCAACGTGTGTTTGCAAACCCACTGAAGGTAAGGATGCACTATGGGCACCCTGATGTATTTGATCGGTTGTGGTTCATAACCCGTGGAGGTATCAGTAAAGCGTCCCGGGCAATAAACATCAGTGAGGACATATTTGCTGGCTTTAATTGCACACTGCGTGGGGGGAATGTGACACATCATGAATATATCCAGGTTGGCAAAGGACGCGATCTTGGTTTAAACCAAATATCAATGTTTGAAGCCAAGGTTGCTGGTGGCAATGGTGAGCAGGTTCTCAGCAGGGATGTGTATCGCCTTGGACACCGCCTTGATTTTTTCCGTATGCTCTCCTTCTACACCTCAACAATTGGATTCTATTTTAATACTATGCTGGTGGTCCTAACAGTTTATGCATTCCTGTGGGGAAGGGTGTATTTGACTCTTAGTGGAGTTGAGCAGGCCATTATAGATGAAGCGGTTAACACGGACAACAAGGCACTTGCAGCGGTCCTCAATCAGCAGTTCATCGTTCAGCTTGGTCTCTTCACAGCTCTCCCAATGATCATTGAAAATTTTCTGGAGCATGGATTCCTGAATGCAATCTGCGAATTTTTAACCATGCAGTTGCAGTTAGCATCTGTTTTTTACACTTTCTCAATGGGTACTCGTACACACTATTTTGGTAGAACAATACTTCACGGGGGTGCAAAGTATCGGGCTACAGGGCGTGGCTTTGTTGTGCAGCATAAGAGATTTGCTGAAAATTACAGACTTTATGCGCGCAGTCATTTTGTGAAGGCTATTGAACTTGGGATACTATTGATAATTTATGCATCGTACAGTGCTCTCAGGACCAATACATTTGTTTATATTCTTTTAACCACCTCAAGTTGGTTTCTTGTCCTATCGTGGATCATGGCACCGTTTTTGTTCAATCCATCAGGATTTGATTGGTTGAAAACTGTTGATGACTTTGATGATTTTATGAACTGGATATGGTACAGGGGTGGGATCTTAACTAAGTCAGAACAATGTTGGGAAGTCTGGTGGATGGAAGAACATGACCATTTGCGGAACACAGGTCTATGGGGAATAGTTCTAGAAATACTACTTGATCTTCGCTTTTTCTTTTTCCAGTACGGTATTGTTTACCAGCTTGGCATTGCAGGTGGAAGCAAAAGCATTGCTGTATACCTACTCTCTTGGATATATGTAGTAGTAGTCCTTGCAATATATATGATCATATTATATGCTCATGATAAGTATGCGGCAAAACAACATATATACTACCGTGCAATTCAAGCCTTGGTCATCAGTTGCACCATATTAGCAATTCTACTTCTGCTGCAGCTCACTGAATTAAAATTGGTAGATTTGGTGACTAGTCTACTGGCATTCGTACCGACTGGCTGGGGTTTGATATTGATTGCTCAAGTGCTGAAGTCTTTCCCGCACTACAATATAGTCTGGGAGACGGTGGACTACAATATAGTCTGGGAGACGGTGATTGGAGTGGCTCGGTTATATGAAATCACATTTGGCATCATTGTTATGATTCCTATGGCTGTACTGTCATGGTTGCCTGGTTTTCAGTTCATGCAGACTCGTATATTGTTTAACGAAGCTTTCAGCAGGGGACTGGAGATATCTCGTATCCTTGCTGCCGAGAAGTCTAATGCAGGACTCTAGTCTAGGTAAAGTTCCACTTAGATAACGCAATATAGAACTGAAAGTTTCCTTTTTTGTAAGTGTTATAAAATTGTTTCTGATGACTTTGTGTGTTTAAATAACTTTATTTTTTTGGATCTTCTTTTAATGTGTACAAACTTTTCAATTGTACTGGATGCTTTTAACGTGTTCAAACTTTTTAATTGTTTATAATGGTCTAGTTAATTGCCGGCTGAAGTTAATAATAGAAGTCTTCAATGGTTGTTCTATTTTTATTTTATAAATTTGCATGTTTCACCCAGACTTTAGCCCCCATAGCCCCTAAGTGTGATACTTAAGACCTGAAATTTGAATAATGCTAAAGTTTCATAGTTTCTTTCAACGAAACACAGTAAGGCTTTATATTTCCTTGAAACAGAACTAAATTGTGGTTATTTGTCTTCCAGTTATAGGATGTTCCCGTTGCCAAGTTGTTTAAAGGAATGGTGCTGATAATCTTTGTGTTAATTGCGGTTTGTAACTTCTGAAGACCTTTGTATTACTAAAGGACAAATCGCGTGACTTTCTGAAGTCAAGAGTACTTGCAAAGTCATATCTAGTTCTTGTACTTACTGCAAGGGCACTACAAGATTTACTTATAACCAATTTTTGGCTTTGGAACTAATCTTAACGTGCCCAAGAAACTAGAAGTTATCTGCCTCAAAACAATAATTATATCTGGCATAGACTGTTTTGGAACATGTTTGCTGTCAGGATAAGTTGGAACTTGGGAGAAACAATATATCAAATACAGTGATCATTATATTTGATGTTTCACTTTTCTAAAAGAGAAGTATAATATATATGAAACTGTTCAGAACATGCTAATTGTTAAACTGTTGAGTTCCCAATTGTCTTGGATTTACCTTATTTGGAATCTCTCTTCCTGTTCACGTATACTCTGGAGTCTGTATAGGTGTTTATGTAATACCCTAAATGCATAAATTATAAATTTATAGCATTCAATCTAACGTCAAGGTCGATTATGTTGAAATATCAGGCTGCTTAGATAATATTCTGAGTAGGATGAAACCTCTTTTACTTTGCTTGGCTTGGTAATAACCGAAGATTCCATGAACAGATATGTTAATTTTAATAAGGTCCAACATATGACCGCAATAGTAGGTCAACAGAACCAAACGAGTACATCAACTATAAATACAATGTGGGAGTGTGAAAGCAACTCCTATATTGATACTGAAAGCAGAAACTAAGTGTCTAGCTAAGAGATAAATATCTACCCAGGAGAAGATATAAAATAAGGTGCATGTATAAATAAGTCACAGCTCTAAACAAAGGGAGGATAGGACATGTCAAGGCCTGGTGGAAGTGGAGTTGGCTGTCAAGAACCGTTAAATTTTTTTGAAACTCTGCGCACTACTTAGATGAATTACTGAAAACAAGGCAACTAAAATCTGAAACCAAATTTACTTTCTTTGTTGTGGTATTTTATTGGTTGTTCTTGAGCAATTGGATCTATTACAATTCACGCTGTGGCAATCAGTCACTAAGAAGTAGTCTTGACCTGCCTTGAGAAACTCTGATCCCTATTCCACAATCTTTGTGCACTTGTGGCCTCCTATTTCCTAGCACACAAGCCTCTTATTTCCTAGTGCACTTATGGCTCCTAAATTTGTACGCACTTGCTCCTCAAGAATGCACACTCTACAATCAAAGACGATTTTACAAAAAATGAATCCCAATTGTGCGTTCATCCTTCGCTTTATAGATAAAATTCAAGCATGCAAGGAGGCCTAGTCTTTAGTTGTGATTGTGAGTTAACTGGTAGTTCAACTTGTTCTCTCTCCAATCAACACTGAAGTCTTGTTAAAATTGGCAATTAGGGCCCAAGTCCACATGGGTCATCTTATTTATGACAGTTGATATTTTTCTTAGATTCCTCTTTCCGAGAGGTGTAGGAGTGATCTAAAGATCATCTGATTCAGACATGTACAAATGAAGTTATGAATTTATTCTGATTATGGACAAATTGTCAAGGTCGGCCAGCAAACTTATGTAGGCTTAAAGGCCAAACAATCACCTCTATTCATCCTCAATGTTTGCTATAAATACATGATCATTGATGCCTTAGCCTCATTTGGACACACTCATCTTCACACTTCTCTCTCTCTCTCTCCCCTCATTGATTGGGTACGGATTTCTGGGCCTCTCTCCCTCCACACGTTCGAAATTTCAGGAGAGTGAAATTTTAAGAGGTCGAAATTTCACGAGAGTGAAATTTCAGGAAGCCAAAATTTCAGGAGACCGAATTTCTGGATAGATTGACCAAGCGTTGACCAGCATGCATTGACCTCCTTCACACTTCTCTCTCTCTCTCCCCTCATTGATTGGGTATGGATTTCTAGGCCTCTCTCTCTCCACACGTTCGAAATTTCAGGAGAGCGAAATTTCAGGAGGTCAAAATTTCACGAGAGCGAAATTTCAGGAATCCAAAATATCAGGAGATCGAATTTCTGGATATTTTGACCAAGCGTTGACCAGCATGCGTTGACCTCCTTTGACTTCATTTTTGCGATGGCTATCTCTGTTTGGGTGGGATACAATTTTGGGCATAGAAATCGAGGCTAAACGTTGATTGTTGACCAACGTTGACTGCAACTAGTGATGACTGCAGGTGGGCTGTTTGACTAGACTTTGACTGGGTTGAATTTAACTATTTTATCTTGTTGTTTGGAGGCTGAAGTTGACCAATTTGCTGAGGGTCAAATCTGCCTTGTTGACCAACGTTGACTTTTCTGGTTAGGGCTCTTTTGCTGCTGTTATAAATTATCATATTTGTAAACTGTACTATCTCTCTCTGCTGAACTATTGAAGACTATACGAAGAATTGATCAAAGGTTTCCCCACATTGGGGTTTGTCCTTGGCTGGTGCCACATCTTGTGTCCTCTTATCTTGGCTTGTCTTCTACTGTTTATGTTTATGTTCTATTTGCATTTTACTATCATGTTGATGTGATTGCTAATCTGAATATTGATACTGGGCTAGTAAAGAAATTGAAGTAAAAGTGCTCTAAAGCATAAAACATACCATTGTTTCCTAAAATTAACAAGTCTTAACTTGTTCTATTTCTAATCAACATTGAAGACTTGTCTAACTAAACTTGTAACTGCCACCTTATCCTGTAGTCTAACTGAAGAAGACTATCACTTGAGGGGAATGGTCTCCTTGTATGCTTTCCTTTGGCACACCCCTAACAAACACCTTCATGTTCTACTTTAAATTCAGGCATACTTGTCACCATCTTCCTCACATTGGGTAAAGCCATATAATGTAGTTGAGCAAATCTCCAGTGCCATAATTCGGATTGAAGTGATGTGTAGCAAGACATAGCTCCCAATGGGCTTCCTCCAACTTGATATAGGCTATCAACCTCGAATCCAAGGGTAAATGCTTCTTTGAAATTTCTATTCCAAACACGTACCTTTCCATCGATGAATGGCACCATGAATCCTTTGTCCTCCATCACTGAGATAGATACGAGGTTCTTCTTTAGATCGGGTACATATAATACTTCTTGTAGATGAATGGTGTTACCTTGATTCAATTGAAGAGTAACATTCCCAACTCCCTTCATAGGATATGTGGCATTGTCTCCAAGGTTAATTTCCAAATTTGTATCCTTTTCTATCAAATTTGAAAGAGCCTCCTTGTACCTAGGGAGGTGCCTTGAGGCACCACCATCAATCAACCAATTTCCTAAGGTATCTAAAGGAGAGGCGGTAGAGAGGGCAGATATAAGATAAAATTCCTTTTGCCTGTTATCAACAACATTAGATTCATCATACCTGGAGTTTCTTGATCTTTTGGGAGGTCGACCATTTCCATGTTGAGTAGTGGGAGCATTCATTTTTTCTTTGTTTTTGAACTTGCCATTCTTTTGATTGTTGTTTCCCTTAAAATTGTTGTGGTTGTGGTTGTGGTTGTCATCATCATGAGGTGTATCCCTTCTATTAGGACACTCCCTAGCGTAGCGACCAAACTTGTTACAAATGAAGCATCTTCTCTTCCTTCCATCTTTGAATCCTAGTCTTCCTTGACATTTCTTCTTTGAACCTACATTGTTCTTCCTTTTGGCCTGAGCGGAGAATGCAGTAGGATCATTCCTATTTGAAGGCATATCTAGTTCCATCATCCTTGTTTCTTCTTGAGAACATCTAGTCAACAATTCTTCAAAACTTGGAATCCTGTTGTTGTTGAGGATAGTAGTGTTGAACACATGCCATTCACGAGGGAGACCTCCAAGGGCAATGGGAGTGAGCTCCCTATCGGCAATAACTTCTCCAAGCTATTCAAAAAATTCCAATATATGCCAAAATTATTAAAGAATTGTGTATAAAGAAGTCTGTGAGGAAAACAAAAATAACCCTAACTGTCCATGTTGTCGACACTTTATATATATATATAACACATAAATATATAAAAACTTATTATTACCATATATTAGTTATTAAGATATTGAAATATTTTATTTAAGAGTAATTCTTTTAAATGATGAAGAAATTACATTACACATTAAGATATTTAGATATTTTATTTCTGTTAAGCAATGAAAAAATTAGAAGTACTCTTAAATAGTAAAGAAATAATTTTGAATATATATATATATTTATATATATTTTAGAGATGATTGTAGAAAGAATATAAATATTATTTTTATCTATATAAACAAGTGAAAATTTATGCATCTCCTTTAAGTTAAAAAGTAAAGTAGAAAGCATATATAAACAAATTTAGCCCGTATAAATTAACATTGGCATCCTATGCATAAAATGGCAAAAATTTATGTAATTTTCTTAAAAGTAAAAACAAGTTTATAAGTAACTTGAAAAATTGCTTTTATGTTATTCATCATATATATATTTATCTTAGTAATGAAAATATATTATTGTATGTATATAAAGATTTATTAGTTTTGTCCACATGCTGTAGCTCAAGCGGCAATGGCCGTGGAAATGAAGTCTCACCGAACAGGAAGTCTTGGGTTCAAATCTTGGACTACCCTTCCCCGTTGAGAGGTACTTAATGGACATGTAAATCCAAGAATCCGGCCCCAGCCTTAAAAAAAAGATTGAATTGGTTATTCCTTTCCATCTCTATTTTTTCGAGGGACCGTGCTCTGAACCTCTAATTTTTTCACAGTAGGAACTGTTGATTTGTCGGACCCGTAGGTTCACATGCAGCCATTGTGCATCCTTTGTCTGTTGAAAAGAAAAGAAAAAACGTAATCTTTTGTACTTGTCCTCTCTATCCTTTACAGATCTCTTTTTTCTGTTTGTATTATTTATGTGGAAACCGGTTATACACTCCAATTCATAATTGAGAATGCCATTTTATAAATCATGGTTTTTTGGTGAGCTGACTAGATTATGAAATGGTATTTAAACTCTACAATGAATTAACGTCGAATCATGTGATCAACTTTAATTGAAAATTAAGTAATATAGTTTTTACTCCCCATTTTTCCTCACTGTGACAAATATTTGACTTAGATAGAACATAATACAATATAATTATATAATTGAAAATATAACTACTATAGTAATAGGAAAACAATCAAATTAATGCTAATATAATTTTTAATATTAATAAAAGTAAGATACGATAAAAGAGTGGTGTGGTGGTGATATATTATTTTGTTAAGGCATTTATTTTTTTAAATCCAGTGCATACAAAAGAATCCGATTATTTTAAGAATAAAGATGGATTATTTTAAGAGTAAAGTAGAAAGCATATATAAACAAATTTAGCCAGTATAAATGAAGTATTTTGTGAAATGAGTTCAGTAATTCAAATCCTTGTGATTCATCTATGCCTATTAAAAAGGTTTCTTTATTTTTTTGAGGTTATAATTGATTTCAGTGAAAATTTCTATAGATTAATAGAAAAAAAAAGTTATGATTTCTCTAAAGACTTGACATAAACAATTAAATATTTTTAACATAGACATTGAAACATTTTATTTATGATAGCGAGATTATTGATATTTTATAATGCTTTTAATTAAAATTAACTAAATATGCGTGCTTATTTTTGTTTTTATTATAGTAGATATTGTTTTATATTTAGAGTATATATAATTTTATTTTCAAAGGTGCACATATCAACTCTACTACAGACGAAAATTACAAGTCATGTTCGTACTAGGCTATAGAATGGCCCTTTCAAGGTAACTAAATTTGAATTGCAAGATTTTATTTATATTCAATATTGACTTATTTTCTTTTAATATTTATTGTCTTCTCTAATAATTAACACTTTTTATCAATAAATATACTATTATTTTATTATTTTTAAATGTAATATTATGGGACAACATCTCCTCTCCTTACAATAATAAGAATGATATTAATAAATAATTTAATTTTTAAGGTCATGACTAATATAAAGACCAAATCGGTTTCTAAAACACCTTTATTGGTGAATTATACAGGTGAAACACTGATAAATTTCAAACTAATGATATGTTTAAAATATTTTAATATTACTCCTATTCACCAATTATTTTATACTTATTAAACATTTAAACTCATAATTAAAATTTATTTTTAAAAATAAAAGTAATAAATATTATTAGATTTATTTTATAAATAAAATAATTTATAACTTATATACCAAATTTGTGAGAGATTTCTTTTTTTATATGAGAAAGAACACACAATTAGATTGCAAAAATCTACATACATATTCTTCGCGGTTAGTCTCAGTTAAACTATACATATAAAAATAAATATTAAATATAAACTAAATATTTTTAACTATTATATTATATTATTAAATTAATATTGTAGAATTAGGTAAACCATTTTTGTGAAAACTTGTAACATTTCCAACTAGGGTACCTTTAGTGACTAATTATTAACCTGAAATAAATTCAAATAAGCTTTCAATTTGTGATACCATGAGGTAGTTAGGGTTTGGTATGGTGAAACTGAAGGAGAGTAACCATTTTCTTTAAATGAAGGGATGATCTTGAGATAATGAGAGTACAGTCTTCTACCTTTCATAACGGTTGTTATAATATGCCAAATAACGGAGAAACAATTAAACTATTTGTTCGAAATTTCCCTTTTATATTTTGATTAGAGGGAGAAGAATAATCAATTTTGAGAGGATTTGGATAATATGTTCAGTGGTTGGTGGTTGAGGACTATGGATTTGCTATCTTGTTTTATGAAGCTTAGTTTTGGTGGACATTGTAACAAAAGAAAGTTGTTCCTTGGCTGGACTCCACAGGATTAGTGCCACTGCGTGGAAGGAGCCAATGTTCAAACTAGATGGTGGAACTTCATGCAAGAGTATGGTCATATTTTTAGACATGGATCCCATGGTTGCTAATGAAAAGGGCTCACAACCAATCACTTTTCTCAGTTGACTGCCTAGATAAAGGATGGTGGTCGTTAAAGAAAAATTAACATTTGCATCTTGTGCATAAAATAGCAAAAATTAATGTAATTTTCTTAAAAGTAAAAACAAGTTTATAAGTAACTTGAAAAATTGCTTTTGTGTTATTCATTATATATACATATATATATATGTTCATGATTATCATATATTTATCTTAGTAAAGAAAATATATTATTGTATGTGTATAAAGATTGATTAGTAATACATTTTTCTTGGTAAAGAAAATATATTAGTGCATGTAGATAAAGATTGATTATTATATATTTTTATTGGTAAAAAAAATATATTAATGCATGTAGATAAAGATTGATTACTATATATTTTTCTTGGTAAAGAAAATATATTACTACATGTAGATAAAGATTGTGATCATATATTTTTCTTGTTAAAGAAAATATATTATTGCATGTAGATAAAGATTGTTATTATATATTTTTCTTGGTAGAGAAAATATATTACTGCATATAGATAAAGATGGTTATTAGTATATATAGAAAAAGATTGTTATTATGAATATATTTGCAACATTAAAAGATGAGTAATCTTTCTTGTCTTTATATAAAATTGGATATGCCTCTTATGTAAGAAAAGATAGGATGCATGCTCTTTTTTTATAAAGGGATTTGGTAGTATTTTTTCTGAAGTGAATATAAATTAAAGAGGGTGTGAAATATTCTCATTTTTATGTAAGAAAATATAAGATGCACAATCTTTTTTTAAGAAGGGATTTGGTAGCCATTTTTTTGGAAGCAAATATAGATTAAAGAGAGTAATTTGTGAAATATTCTCATGGGTAAAAGAGTTTTTTTGAAAAATAATACTTAGTTATGAGAAAATATAATAACTTATGCATAGATGAAATATGAGAAAATATAATAACCTATGCATAGATGAAATCCACGAAGATAATATGAGTCATAGGAATCTTCTTTGGAAAGAATATGTTTTCCTTGGGCATGAAAGATAAGTTAATGGTGTTAATTCATTGGCAAGATTTGCAAAAGTTAAATGTTTTCATGAGTAAAAAGGTAAATGAGTTGTGTGTTGCATATTAGATAGTTTGATCTAATTGCGTGGTTTAAATCATAAAATGTTACCATTATTAATATCTTAGTTCTTATGCCCAAATAAAGGTTGATTATGATACTTTCTTGAAAACAAATGCATGACAACTTTGTTATGATACTTTCTAGGGGAACAAATGCATAACAACTTTGTACATAAATGATAGAGAAAGTATGTTGGGTTCTTGAAAATAACTATGTGAAAGAACACATATGCACATATGCAGAAGCATAGAAACAATAGCTGATTACCATAGTTGATTACATGTATGAAGATAAAACTATTGTGTTAGATATTTCGAAGAGAAACATGGATTTGTAGAACTATTGTGTTAGATCCTTTAAAGAAAAATATGGATTTGTGTGCAGAAAAGAGTAAGTATTATGGTAAGTAAAACAAAAAGTTACTTGGAATAAATATACTATATTTCCTTTGTAAAATACATATATCCGCATGCAAGAAATAATGACTAACACATTAGAAAAGTGTAAGTATTATGGAAAGTAAAACAATTACTAACTTGGAATAAATGTACTAGATTTCCTTTGTAAAATACATATATGCACATGCAAGAAATAATGACTAACACATTAGAAAAAAGTAAGTATTATGGAAAGTAAAACAAGTAATTACTTGGAATAAATGTACTAGCTTTCTTTTGTAAAATACATGTATCCGCATGCAATAAATAATGACTAACACATTAGTTATGGTTTACAACAATGCATGTCTTTGTGCATATAATAGATTTTGTAAATAGATCTACCTTGAAAAGATGTTTTTATGAAAAGGGACTTACATTTTCATGCATGATAATAATGTCTATGATGTTAGCTTTCCCTTCGAAGGGAACATCTACTGTATTAGAAAGATTACTTAGTTACATGAGTAAAGAAGAAGCTAAGGGGCTAGATCTCTTTGAATAAGTTTCTATATAACTACATGCATGAAAAACAAATATAAGTTTCTAGTATCCTTTAATTGAAATAGATGGTTACAGTGGTTTCCTTTGGATATGAATTTGTGTTGGTGCGAGAATGATCATAGTAATGGGGTAATTATTTTTTCATGCTTGATAATTATTTTTTTATACATGCATAATGTTGTAAGAAGAAGCATGTTGTGATCTTATATTTACATCTCATGTATGCACATGAATAGATGTTAAAAGATCACTTTGAAAGAATGATTATTGATTGATCAATACTTTATCTAATCTTGTTATCAAAGACTGTTGATGACATCAATGAGATCATGATTTGTGAAAAAGACAAATTATGTTTAACACTGTGACAGATAAGAACTAATGGTCTATGCTGATGAGTACAAGATTTAGGATTGTCCACTAATGCGACAATGTTGCCACAAGCATATAAAGAGTGGTCATTTGTGGGTAAATGGTTTTCATGATCATTGTGATAGTTTTTAGCTAGGTATGTTGTATTTTAATTGATATTTCATTTTAATATTTTTGTGAGAATGGTTAAGTTATAGACTCCCTTATAAGCCATTGAGAGAGGGGTGAATGCCCTCACAAACGTTTAATATTATTATTAAATTTTTGCGGGTTTTCACCCTACGGGATTTCCAAGGTATATCGACATTCAATGATGTGATTTCTTATTATGTTAGTTTGATGATGTGATTCCTTGCTTAATTTGATGTTGATAATGTCAATTATGTGATTAATGAATGTGGTTAAGGGAATCATGAAATGGATACAATATTACATCGTATAATTTATGTTAATATACTACAAGAGTAGTGGTTAATGGTTATGAAACTTACTATTCCTCTACTAAAGTTACTTTATGTATTGATGAACGTTCTATTTAATGGTTAATGAGGAATGTGGAATAGTGGTTTGGATAATTACGAGTGGGTAATTTGTGTAAACAATTTCTAACTCCCTACATTTTCATGTGAGGCTATCTGGGTATGTTACAGTGGTATCAGAGCAAAAGGTTGCAGTACTGGCGCCTTTGGGAATTAGTAAGCAGAAAATAAATTAAGGTATGCCACTAGTGGGAATTAGCTCATGTATGAGTCTAACAATATATAAATATAATATATATATATATATATATATATATATATATATATATATATATAGTAGACTACTTTTGACATGAAATGTGTGACTCATTTTTATAACTGCATTGAGTAGTAAGCAATAAACTCTGCTACAAAACTATTTCCATGATATTGGAATCTTGATGAGGATAAAAGACAATAAAACTTGTGTCACACTTATGAATAATCTTGAACACTCATCAAGGAAAGTGACAATCAACTACCAACTTTTGCAAATATGAAAATTTTTAGGATACATTTAATGAACACGACTGAAGTTACAATGCACTACACATTAAGGTGGTTGGTAGCAGTAACTGGTTAGTGTTGCAAGACCAACTAATAAAACTTGTATGCAAAAGTTGGATTTTATTTAAGCTTATTGCAAGTTGTGAATAAGTGATTATGGTATTTACTTCATGTGTTGGTCTATTGGTAACAATATACTATGGGAAATTGCAAATGTTTGAATTGTTACCTTAACTATTATTGGCATTTACACATTAACAAATATTTGCATATACTTTTATGCATGACAATGTTTCACACATGAAACTAAAATGATTTTGAAAGTGAATACTTATTTATGACTAGATACTGATGGGATTGAGGGGTATCTTATTGGAAATAAGCAAAATTGTGAAAGAAAAACGTTGCAGTGTGAATTGAAATCGTAAATGAGAAAGAATAATGTTATATGATATGCATGATTATGTTACTAGGAGAATCAAAATGCATACATGTATGGCAGTTATGTTTCCTATCAATCTAGATATTGTGGACCCATGTTGATGTCTAAGGATAAATCGATGATGTACATGAATGTTTATTTCGTTAATGCTAAGGTGCATATGGTTCATTATGTAAATTATTGTGGGAAAGAGTGTAATATAAATTTAACATGCCAGACCGTTGTGTAGCAGTAATTGGTTAGTGTTGCATGACCAACTAATAAAACTTGTATGCAAAAGTTGGATTTTATTTAAGCTTATTGCAAGTTGTGAATAAGTGATTATGGTATTTACTTCATGTGTTGGTCTATTGGTAACAATATACTATGGGAAATTGCAAATGTTTTTATTGTTACCTTAACTATTATTGGCATTTACACATTAACGAATATTTGCATATACTTTTATGCATGACAATGTTTCACACATGAAACTAAAATGATTTTGAAAGTGAATACTTATTTATGACTAGATACTGATGGGATTGAGGGGTAGGTTATTGGAAATAAGCAAAATTGTGAAAGCAAAACGTTGCAGTGTGAATTGAAATCGTAAATGAGAAAGAATAATGTTATATGATATGCATGATTATGTTACTAGGAGAATCAAAATGCATACATGTATGGCAGTTATGTTTCCTATCAATCTAGATATTGTGGACCCATGTTGATGTCTAAGTATAAATCCATGATGTACATGAATGTTTATTTCGTTAATGCTAAGGTGGTATGGTTCATTATGTAAATTATTGTGGGAAAGAGTGTAATATAAATTTAACATGCCAGACCGTTGTCGAAAATTGTGAAAGGCTAGAAGGCCTTGGGTTGATGGTGGTTACCTGATTGGAGGGTTTGATGGAACTTGCCTGCCCAAATAACCTCTCCCTAGAGATAAATGATCTTAGTAAGGGAAAATAGTTAGCCAAGATGGTGAAGAGGGTAAAAATATTCAGGCAACTTTGTTGATTTGGAGCTTGTTGGAGGATGCCAAAAATTCCTCATAGACGGGACGTTGTCAGAGGAATAGGCAGGATGCTTCCAAGAGGAATCTTATATTGGACCCTATGTGGTCATTGGAATTCTTGAGCTGGTTGGCGAGTGGAATTCCGTACTAGACTTGGTATGGTCTTTGTCAAAGAACTGCCTAGATGTGAAAATGACTCTATCTAGTTGTGCAAACCAGTTCCCATGGGTTGGGAAGAGAATTGTTTTGCCACTATGGTTCTCATAGAAGAAAAATTAATTAAGTAGTTATGTGCTATGTTAAAATGAATTTTATATATAATTGTGTAAAGATTTTATACACATCTTAACACGAAAGGAGCGTAGTGCTCGGTAAGGAGTTGTTGGAATTTTAGTTCCTTCATTGTATTACCAATCTTGTGAACCTCTTAGTAGGGGCTAAGACAATTTTCACTTGGTGCAATTATTGAATATTTTGATGATTAGAGAGCTAGGTGCTCTTTGGGTACTTTTAGAAGTATTGTGTAGATGTCTTTAGCGGGAGCTAAGACAGTGTACATGTGGTGCAGTGATTTATCATTTTGATGATTAGAGTGTTAGTTCTCTCTAAGTACTTGTAAAGACACTATTCTTTAAATATCACCTGCCATTGGATAATTGGTTGATAGTTAAAATTATTTCATTTGATTAAAAATTTTGTGACTAATGTGATCAAATTTGTCAGTCATATATTACAAGGTTGTCTCCATGGAGTGAGGATGTGTCGTCAAACCATTCTTAGAGAACTTGCAAAAATGTGACGAGAATTTGCAAGAGTAATTGGTAAGTAATGGTAAGTTGGTATAGATATTTTGTCTTGTATTTGACGAATTTGAATAATGGAATCATTCATTTTGATTGGAGAGGATCTCATTTTGAGTTGTTTGATTGTGATATAAAGAGTAGAAATTAAGTCTTAGTGAGAGAAGAACATCATGGACGATGTTCTCTTTAAGGGGCCGAGCATGTAACATCTCCAGCCAGTGTACGTTGCATAACTAATTATTAACATGAAATAAAATCTCAATTTGTGATACCATGAGGTAGTTTTGGTTTGGTATGGTGAAACTGCTGAAGAGTAACCATTTCTTTTACATGAATGGATGATCTTGAGATAACCTTTACAAGTTCCAAAATCAAAAAAATCTTTGTTGCATCGCTCCATTCTTCGAAAACACAATTGAAAATAGATTCAATTATGAACTTGTATATTTGCGCAACAAGTTCTATTGTTTCTTCCTTATGCTTTATAGTAAAGGTAAAATATAAAATATAATACATGAACACATAGATCAAATAAAATATATTTCATGACAAAGCATAAAACAAAGTAGCAAGTGAAAAGTACAATAGAGAAAATAATTTGTAGACCTTTGCTCGAGGGGGGTACGTTCTGGGAGAAGCATCAAGGCTGAATATCAGTCTTTTACCTCTGACAACGGTTGCTATCATATGCCAAATTACGAAGAAACAATGAAACTACTTGTTGGGGATTACCCTTTTATATTTTGATCTCACAATGAATCAAGGCTCGGAGGGAGAGGAATAATCGTTTGTTAGAGGTTTTGGATAATACTTTTAGTCATTGAGGACTATGGATTTCATGTCTTATTTTATGAAGCCTAGTTTCTAGTGGACATTGTAACAAAGCACAAAGGAAAGTTGTTCCTCAGCTGGACTCCATGGAGATTAGTGGCACCAAGTGGAAGAAGCCATTGTTCAAACCAAAGGGTGGAACTTCATCCAAGAGTATGGTCATATTTTTAAACATGGATCCCATGGTTGCATATGAAAAGTGCTCACAAGCATTTGTTTTTCTCTTATAAGAGTTGATTGTCAAGATAAGCAATCGAGATCCTTAAAGAAAAATTAACATTTGCATCTTATGCATAAAATAGTAGAAATTAATGTGATTTTTTTCAAAGTAAAAACAAGTTTATATGCAACTTGAAAATTTCTTTTGTGTTAGTGATTATATATACACATATATATGTTCATGATTATCATATATTTTTCTTAGTAAAGAAAATATATTATTGCATGTAAATAATGACTGATTAGTAATACATTTTTCTTGAAAAATAAAATATATTATTGCATTTAGATAAAGATTGATTATTATATAGCCCACGGGGCTTTGGATTGACGGTGAATGGGTGCACTGTTATGACACTCCTTGCGATAGGTCATTGGTTCAAATCCCCCGTGGGTGCTTACCTACCAAAAAAAAAAAAGATTGGTTATTATATATTTTTCTTGCTAAAGAAAATATATTACTACATGTAGATAAAGATTGTGATCATATATTTTTTTTGGTAAAGAAAATATATTACTGCATGTAGATAAAAAATTGTTATTATATATTTTTCTTGATAGAGAAAATATGTTACTACATGTGAATAAATATTTTCATTATAAGCATATTTGCAACATTAAACGATGACTAACCTTTCTTGTCTTTATATAACATTGAATATGCCTTTTGTGTAACAAAAAATAGGATGCATGCTCTTTTTTAAAAAATGAATTTCATAGTCATTTTTCTGGAAGTGAATATAGATTAAAGAGGGTAGTTTGTGAAATATTCTCATGGGTAAAAGAGTTGTTTTCAAAAAAAATACTTGCTATGAGAAAATATAAAAACCTATGCATAGATGAAATGCACAGAGATAATATAAGTCATAGGAATATTCTTTGGAAAGAATATGTTTTCCTTGGGCATGAAAGATAAGTTAATGGTGTTAATTCATTTTCAAGATTTGCAAAAGTACATGTTTTGGTGAGTAAAAAAGTAAATGATTTGTGTGTTGGATATTGGATAGTTTGCTTTAATTGCATGGTTTAGTGCATAAAAGATTACCATTATTATTATCTTAGTTTTATGCCCAAAATAAAGGTTGATTATGATACTTTCTTGAAAACAAATGCATGATAACTTTGTTACGATACTTTCTTGGGAACAAATGCATAATAACTTTGTACATAAATGATAGAGAAACTATGTTGGGTTCTTGAAAATATCTATGTGAAAAGAACACATGCACATATGCAGAAGCATAGAAACAATAGTTGATTACATGTATGAAGATATATCTATTGTGTTATATATTTTAAAGAGAAATATAGATTTGTAAAACTATTGTCTTAGATCTTTTAAAGAGAAATATGGATTTGTGTAAAGAAAAGAGTAAGTATTATGGAAAGTAAAACAAGTAGTTACTTGGAATAAATGTACTAGATTTCCTTTATAAAATACATATATCAGCATGTAAAAAATATTGACTAACACATTAGTTTTGGTTTAGAACAATGCATGTTTTTGTGCATACGATATATTTTTTAAATAGATCTATCTTGGAAAAGATTTTTTTATGAAAAGGGACTTAGATTTGCATGCATGATAATAATGTCTATCATGTTAGCTTCCCCTTAGAAGGGAACATCTACTGTATTGGAAATATTACTTTGTTACATGAACAAAGAAAGCTCTCTTCGAATAAGTTTTTATCTAATTACATGCATGAAAAACAAAGATGAGGTTCTAGTACCATTTAAGTGAAATGGATGGTTACAATGGTTTTTCTTTGGATATGAATGTGTGTTGGTGCGAGAATGATCATAGTAATGGGATAATTATTTTGACATGCTTGATAATTGTTTGTTTAAACATCCATAATGTTGTTAGAAGAAGCATGTTGTTATATTATATTTACATCTCATGTATGCACATGAATAGATGTTAAAAGATCACTTTCAAAGAATGATTATTGATTGATTAATAATTTATTTAATCATCTTACCAAAGATTGTTGACGACATCAATGATAGGAAATGATGGTGATTTGTACAAAAGACAAATTATGTTTAACATTGTGACAGATAAAAACTAATGGTCTATGCTAATGAGTATGAGGTTTAGGATGGTCCACTAATGGGAAAATCATGCCACACGCATATAAAGAGTGGTCATTTGTGGGTAATTGGTTTTCATGATCATTGTAATAGATTTTAGCTAGGTATGTTGTATTTTAATTGACATTTTATTGTAATGTTGTTTTGACAATGGTTAAGGGATGGACTCCCTTACAATCCATTAAGTTAGGGGTGAACACCCTCACGAGCATTTAATAATAAAATTAAACGTTTGTTGGTTTTTACCCTATGGGGTTTGCGGCGTATATCGGCATGAGCGTTTAATTATTTTTCACCCCATGGGGTTTCTAGGGTATATTGACGTCCAATGATGTGATTGCTTATTATGTCAGTTTGATGATGTGATTCCTTGCATAATGTGATGTTGATAATTTCCAGTATGTGATTAATGAATGTGGTTAAGGGATTCATGAAATGGATGCAATATTACATCATACAGTTTATGTTAATATACTACAAGAATGGTGGATAATAGTTACGAAACTTACTATTCCTCTACTAAATTTACTTTATGTATTGATGAACATTCTATCTAATGGTTAATCAAGAATGTAGAATAGTGGTTTGGATAATTACCAGTAGGTAATTTGTGTAAAAGAATTCTAACTCCGTGCATTTTCATGTGAGGTTATCAGGATATGTTACAAAAATAATTATGATTGATTAATACCTTAAATATAGGGTAGTACTCTCGTAACATAAAAGTCAAAAACATTAAGAGATAGGAACAAAAGTTCACTCTTATATTCAAGGAGAAATTAGGATATACACATAGCATAAATGTGAACATGAGATGAAAATTATTATATAAATATAATAAACAAATAAAGTATAATATAAAAGCAAATATTTATAAAATAGTAATTTATAAATATAAATATTAATTATATTTTATAAATATAAATTTTGTATTTATTTAAATTAGTAATTCAATTCTCTCTCTATATATTATATATATATATATAATTTTATTAACTACAAAAATACAATTTTACATACTAGATAATAAAAACTTATGCCAATTTCTTAGATGGAAGAATCGAACATAGTTAAAAATACACTCTTTAAGAAGTATAGAGACATTTGAGAGCTAAACAAAACCCAAATAACTAAAAAAAGCATAAGGTATTTGCCTAGTTGGTATTGTAAAAAAGTAGCTATAAATTTAAAATCACAAAAAAAAATCATATCATCATCACACTCACGTGTCAGAGTTATAGCCTTCCTTTGAGATAAGAGTTGTTGGATTTGTTGGAGGTCTTCACAGTGTTGTAGGAATACCAAGGTGTTGTTCCATATATGTTTATAAATATCCCTCAAGTGTTTTTGCAGGTGATTGAGGATAGAATAATTCCCATACAAGAACCCTTGTGATCCAACAAAGTTCATCCCAATAGAAATTTCATTTGCTAATCCATATCCATCATCTGTGTGTACTCATTAAACTAATGTCTCCTATCGCTAGTATTAGGGATCTTATTTTCCCACTTAGATAGAACTTCAATGTCTAACATGGATGTTCTGTTGTAGGAGGCCTCCACCTCTGATTTGGTAATTTATTTGTATACATAGGTAGGAGTGAGCTCCTAAGAATGAGGAACATAGTGCTCAAGCCTGTGGTGCATATGTGAATGTCCTGAGTGAGCCTTCTCTTGATAGTAAGCACCCCCCCTCCTGACTCTCACCCTTTAACATAACAAGCACCTAGGCCATTTGCAAAATTTTGTCAAGAGCATGGGATTGTTGCTCAATACACCATGCCTGGTTCACCCGACCAGAATGGTGTAGCAGAAAGAATAAACTGAACATTATTGGACATAGTGCGGAGTATGCTTAGCAGCTCCAATCTTCCTAAATCCTTGTGGACTAAAGCACTTAAGATGACAGTGTATATATTAAACCGAGTTCCAACCAAGGTTGTTCCTAAAACGCCATATGAATTATGGAAAGGTTGGAAACCGAGTTTGCGACATATGCGCGTTTGGGGATGCCCGTCTGAGGTGAGAATATATAATCCACAAGAGAAGAAGCTGGACCCAAGGACCATTAGTGGGTATTTCATTGGATATGCTGAAACTTCTAAAGGTTATAGATTTTATTGTCCATCTCACAACACTAGGATTGTGGAATCAAGAAATGCAAAGTTTCTTGAAAATGACTTGATTAGTGGGAGCAATCAAACCAGGAACATAGTTTCTGAGAAGGATCATTCAGAATCTCAACCTTCCACGTCAAGTGATAGATTGGTTATTGTTCATAGCACCCCTCAAGTACAAATTGGTGTTGAACAACCAATTGTTGAAGTTCCACAAGCTGCTGACAACGTTCCAGTAGATCAAGTAGTTCAAGAGTTGCCAAGAACTTTTGAACAATAAGTTGAACCACATACTTCTCAGGAAGATGATGGTACAACATTAAGAAGATCTACTAGACCAAAGAGATCAACAATTTCTGATGATTATGTTGTGTATATGGAAGAATCTGACTACAACATTGGAGCCGAAAATGATCCCGAGTCATTTTCACAAGCCATGAGTTGCAAAGAATCAGAACTATGGTACAATTACATGAAGGAAAAGATAAATTCTATAAAGAGTAATGAAGTCTGGGATCTTGTTGAGTTGCCTAATGGTGCAAAAGCCATTGGATGTAAATGGGTCTTTAAGACAAAGAAAGATTCATTGGGCAACATTGAGAGATACAAGGCAAGACTTATTGCTAAGGGATTCACTCAGAAAGAAGGAATTGACTACACGGAGACTTTCTCTCCTGTATCTAAGAAAGATTCGTTGCCCGTTATTATGCCATTAGTAGCCCATTTTGACTTGGAGTTGCAACAAATGGATTCGAAAATGACTTTTCTCAATGGAGATCTAGAGGAGGAGGTTTACATGAAACAACCTGAAGGATTCCCCTCTGGTGATGGTGAGCAATTGGTTTGCAAGCTCAAGAAGTCATTATACAGTTTAAAACAAGCATCCCGCCAATGGTATTTGAAATTCCATAATGTAATTTCTTCTTTCTATTTTGTAGAAAACAATATGGATCAATGTATATACTTGAAAGTCAGTGGGAGTAAAATTTGTTTTCTTGTTTTATATGTGGATGACATTTTGCTAGCAACGAATGATAAGGGTTTGCTACATGAGGTGAAACAATTCCTCTCTAAAAATTTCAATATGAAGGATATGGGTGATGCATCTTATGTCATTAGCATAAGATCCGTAGAGATAGATTTCGAGGCATCTTGGGTCTGTCATAGGAAACCTATATTAATAAAATTTTAGAGAGATTTCGGATGAAGGATTGTTCACCAAGTGTGGCTCCCATTATGAACGGTGATAGGTTCAATTTGAACCAATTCCCAAAGAACGACTTTGAAAGGGAACAAATGAAGAACATTCCATATGCTTTTGTTGTCGGAAGGCTAATGTATGCTCAAGTCTGCACAAGACCTAACATTGCATTTGTTGTGGGAATGTTGGGACGATATCAGAGTGATCCAGTTTAGACCACTTGATCACAAAAACTACATGATTATGTATAGATGGACGGACAATTTGGAAGCGACTGGCTACCCAGACTCTGACTTTGTTGGATGTGTTGATTCATGCAAATCAACATTAAGATACATTTTTATGATGGCCGGTGGAGCTGTATCAGGGAGGAGTGCCAAGTAGACCTTGACCACTTCCACTATGGAAGCTGAGTTCGTCCCTTGTTTTGAGGCTACTTTACATGGTGTATAGCTTAAGAGTTTGATTTCTGGGCTTAGAATTATGGATTCTATCTCTAAGCCATTGAGAATATATTGCGATAATTCAGTTGTTGTTTTTATGACTAAAAACAACAAAAGTGGGAGTCAAAATAAACACATCGACATTAAGTAGTTAGCTATAAGGGAACATCTTAAAGAAAAGAAAGTGGTCATTGAGCACATCAACACTATGTTGATGATCATTGATCCTTTGAATAAGGGCATGCCACCATTTAAATTCAAGGATCATGTAATGAATATGGGACTTGGTTCCATTATGTAGTTTCTCATTGTATGGACAATGTTGGTTTAATGAAATTCTTAATTATTGTGATGTTTTTCTCATATTTATGTGCACCTTAATTTGATTTGAGAAAACTCATCTGTGTAGGACCAAGAATAAACATAAGGTTTATTCATTAAGAAATTGTTGCCACATAAATTATAATAAGAATAAATACAAAGTAATACATGGAAGATAATACTCGTCATTAGAGGACTTATCGTCATGATTCATGTATCTATTACTTAATACAGATTATCAATGGGTTTTAAGATGAGACATTAAGTTTGGAAGTATGGACCAAGTGGGAGATGTTAAGCTCCATTAAGTTTTTCCCAACTGCTGCCTACAATTACGGAAGTCAACTGCAGTCATTTCCTTAATCTATAGAAACCAACTGCAGTAATTTCCTTAAATTACGGAAATCAACTACAGTTAATTAATTTCTTGTTGGGAGCTTTTGAAGTGGTCCATTACTCCATCTGGAGTTCTCTACCATGATCTGTGAAACACTTGACACATAGACAACAGAAGCTTGATGGAATCTTAGCTATATATTTTTTTGTTTGGTCCCCAAGCTTGCATCTCAATCCCCTTCAGTTTTACACCATCAAGTTGAGAAAGTAGAGCTTGGAAGTGCCTTCATATTTTCTGTAGTGATTTTTAATGTCTACATTATGTTTCATAGCTTGATGAATGGGAGGGCTCTTTGTTTGGGCATTTATCTATCCTCATAACAGTTCTGTGATTGTCTTCCCCATTTGTTGTCTCTATTATCATGCAATTGCGGCCTCGGGTAGTCTGTTCAAGATTTCCACTCCCATATTTGGAGATATAGCGCCCATTTTTTTAGAATTAAATTATTAAAGAGATCGCAGGGTTCAGCTTCGTATGTGGAAGTTTACCACTAGTTTAGTAAAAGTTGTCCTAATTAGATACCCACTTCAATCGCATTAACCTTTTTGTAAAACTATTCCAGATCGGGCTTCTTATTAGTAAATTCATTAATCTTTGTTTTAGAGAGAGAGGGTATTTCAAGATAAGAGAACAACGACGCTTCTGAGAAAGTGCAGACGCATACAGGAATTGGTCGCATTTCAATCAAGCTATTTTTCTATCATTTGAGGCTGAGAGGAAACTGATGACTCGGGCTCTCTTCTTGTCAGTAGTTTAACCAGATTTCAAAACAATTTGACAAGAAAGCTACTACCGGTTTTGATCAAGCCAACACATCACAAAATAGGAAGGGAAGGGACTGTTGCGCTTGAGGCATTAGAGTGTGTTTAACATCAATGGCTGGAGGTATTTTTCTTGGGCATTAAGTTTTAATTCTGCATTAAGAATCATTGTTTTGCTTACATTTGGTCTTGAGCATACATTAGGCTTCCGATAGCAGAAGCATATGGAATGTTCTTCATTTGTTCCCTTTCAAAGTTGTTCTTTGGGCATTGGTTCAAATTGAACCAATGTCCTTCACAATGGGAGCTACACTTGGTGAATAATCCTTCATCTGAAATCTCTCTAAAAATTTATTAATATAGGTTTCCTGTGACAGACCCAAGATGCCTCGAAATCTGTCTCTATGGATCTTAATGCCAATGATATAAGATGCCTCACCCATATCCTTCATATCAAAATTTTTAGAGAGGAATTGTTTCACCTCATGTAGCAAACCCTTATCATTGGTTGCTAGAAAAATGTCATCCACATATAAAACAAGAAAACAAATTTTACTCCCACTAACTTTCAGGTATATATATTGATCCATAATGTTTTCTACAAAACCGAAAGAAGGAATTACATTATGGAATTTCAAATACCATTGGCAGGATGCTTGTTTTAAACTGTATAATGACTTATTGAGTTTGTAAACCAATTGCTCACCATCACTAGAGGGGAATCCTTCAGGTTGTTTCATGTAAACCTCCTCCTCTAGATCTCCATTGAGAAAATCCATTTTCACATCCATTTGTTGTAACTCCAAGTCGAAATGAGCTACTAATGCCATAATAACGCACAAGGAATGTTTCTTAGATACAGAAGAAAAAGTCTCCGTGTAGTTGATTCCTTCTTTCTGTGTGAATCCCTTAGCAACAAGTCTTGCCTTGTTTCTCTCAATGTTTCCCAATGAGTCTTTCTTTGTCTTAAAGACCCATTTACATCCAATGGCTTTTGCACCATTAGGAAACTCAACAAGATCCCAGACTTCATTACTCTTTATAGAATTCATCTCTTCCTTCATGGCATTGTACCATAGTTCTGATTCTTTGCAACTCATAGGTTGTGAAAATGACTCGGGATCATTTTCGGCTCCAATGTTGTAGTCAAATTCTTGCAGATACACAACATAATCAATAGCAATTGTTGATCTCTTTGGTCTAGTAGATCTTCTTAATTTTGTACCATCATCAGAATCTCAATCCCCTTCATTTTTACACCATCAAGTTGAGAAATCAGAGCTTGGAAGTGCCTTCAGATTTTCTGTAGTAATTTTTCATGTCTACATTACATTTCACAGCTTGATGAATGGGAGGGATCTCTGTTTGGGCATTTATCTCTCCCTATAACAGTTCTGTGATTTTCTTCCCCATTTGTTGTCTCTATTATCATGCAATTGCGGCCTTGGGTAGTCTGTTAAGGATTTCCACTCCCATCTTTGGAGATTTAGCGCCCATTTTTTTTAGAATTCAGTTATTAAAGAGATCGCAGGGTTCAACTTTGTATGTGGAGGTTTACCACCAGTTTAGTAAAAGTTTCCCTAATTAGATACCCACTTTAATCGCTTTGACGTTTTTGTAAAGCTATTCCAGATCAAGCTTCTTATTAGTAAATTCATTAATCTTTGTTTTCGAGAGAGAGGGTATTTCAAGATAAGAGAACAACGATGCTTCTGAGAAAGTGCCGACGCATACAGGAATTGGTCGCATTTCAATCAAGCTATTTTTCTATCGTTTGAGGCCGAGAGGAAACTAATGGCTCGGGATCTCTTCTTGTCAGTAGTTTAACAAGATTTCAAAACAATTTGAAAGGAAAGCTACTACCAGTTTTGATCAAGCCAACACATCAGAAAATAGGAATGGAAGGGACTGCTACGCTTGAGGCATCAGAGAGTGTTTAACATCAATTGTTGGAGTTTTACAACCTGCAAATCTCTCTGAAATTTGTTGTGATGTCCCTAAACTTAAGCGAGATAACTATAAGGTTTGGAAGGAGAGGGTTCTCCTTCATTTGGGGTGGATGGACATAGACTATGCTATTAGGAAAGATGAACCATTGGCACTCACTAATACCAGCACTACAGCGAACATCACGCTTTATGAATGATGGGAGAGATCTAATCACCTAAGCATGATGTTCATTAAGACTAGAATTTCAAATGGTATTCGTGGTTCCGTGATCAGCATGAAAAGGTCCGAGACTTGCTAAAGGCCATTGATGATCAATTCATCACTTCAGACAAGGCACTAGCAAGCACCCTAATCATGAAGTTCTCATCCTAAGGCTCACTAGTGTGAAAGGTGTGCGCGAGCACATCATGCAGATGAGGGATATTGTGGCTCAATTGAAGAAACTCAAGGTTGAAATATCGGAGTCCTTCCTAGTGCACTACATCCTTAACACCCTTCCACATCAATACGGACCTTTAAAAATCTCATACAACACACATAAGGATAAATGGTCAATTAATGAACTCATGACCATGTGTGTTCAAGAGGAAGAGAGACTGGTGATGGAACTGGGAGAAAGTGCAATGCTGGGAACGTGTGGAAAGGGCAAATCTCAAGCCAATCGGAAAGGGAAAGGTAAAGTACCTCCCCATGCCAATATCAAGAAGGATTCCAAGTGTTTCTTATCTAAAAATAAGGGACACATGAAGAAGGAATGCGCCAAATTTTAGAAATGGCTTGCGGATAAAGGTAATCCAATGTCGTTTTTTTGTTATGAATCTAACATGGTTAATGTTAATATTAACACATTGTGGATTTATTCTGGATCAACAATTCACATTTCGAATTCCTTGCAGGGTTTGCAAAACCTAAGGAAGCCAATGGGAAGTGAACAAAGCATCTTATCAGGAAACAAGATGGGCTCGCATGTGGAAGCTATAGGAACGTGTTATTTAACTTTAAGTAGTGGTTTTGTTTTAGAATTAGAAAAGACCTTTTATGTTCCAAGTTTTTCTAGAAACTTGATTTCAGTTTCAAGGCTTGTACCTTTTGGATATTCTTTTAACTTTTCAGAAAAATCCTTCAGTCTATTTTATAAATTTGATTATGTTGGGAATGGTATTTTGTCTAATGGTATTTACTGCATTAGACTTCTGAGGTATTTTTCTTGGGCATTGAAGGTATGTTCTCCACTGTGGTGATGTGGTTGACTTGATGGCTTCGATGTTCCCTCAATATCTCATTCCTACCAAAGGATCATAAGAATGTTAATCTCAAACTGTGGGAAGGTGTGGAATAGATGCTAACATTGGTAAAAGAAGATCTAATGGACTACAACAGCCTTTTGAATGCCATCAATGGTTTCCAAGGAGTCTTCCATGTTGTTTCCCCTGTCAAAGATGATCCCGAAGAAATGGTGGAGCCAGCTGTGAATGGGACAAAGAATGTCCTGAATGCTTGTGCAGTGGCTGGAGTACATCCGTGCGGAATCTCAAATGAAATCGCCTGACCTCCAGTCAGGTTTGAGTCTTGATGATCAACGTTGAATGTTCCACTAAATCTTCTTGTTTATTATTTTGAGGGTGTTGCGAATTTTCCTGTAGGGCACGTTTTCGTTTTCCACAGAGATTCAAGTTTTCTATGGAGAAACTCAATGGAAGTTTAAGGAAAATGAAAATTTGTGTGATTGAATGCTAAGTAGGCATTTTTGTGCTTCCATTGAGTAAAAGAAGCAACACTGTGTTGGAATGATGTTGTGTGTGTTTGACTTGTGCAGAGAAGTTGGCAGCCGATTGGAAGAACATGTGGAGCCGTCAACAGTTGCGAAGATTGTTGTTGAAGAGTCGCCGCTATGTTGAGATATTGTCAACATGGAGAGAAGTGTGGGAGAGGTTGTTGTATGAGAGTGAAGGAGGCTGGAAGTAGATTTCTGAGATCCAGCTATTGCAGAGTGTTGCGAAGTGTTTAGTGTAGTGTTCTCTTCCCATAAAAATAAGACTGAGTTTTTGTTTGAAGGCTGTTGGAACTATTGGAGCAGCTCAACGACTATCTGAAGGGTGGGTTTTTGTGGCATCCTAGATTTCGCAACTCCCTCCACTTAAGTGACGCTCGAGTTTAAATCCTGGACAAAGTGCATGTGCCGAGTGGGGTGGTGCGTGAGCATGGAACAAACATGCAACCTTCCACATGAAGCTGATGTGAGTGCAACATTGTCAAGGAACACTGTATCCCGTGGACAGTATTTGCAGAGTGGAAGCCGTAGAGATCCATTGAGCATGAAGTAGCCTTGAAGTCGAGTAATGTCGAGGAGAGCCGAGGGCATGCGGATGCCCATGTTGATCGACGCCATGAAGAAAATTTCCCCTCTTTCGACAAACGATCCGTGGAAGATATGCTGGAGAAAGACCACAGAGCTGACACAATGGTGCAGTGAAGCATCGAAGGCTGAGCTCACACAGTGGTGCAGTGGAACACCAAAAGCTGAGTGGAGGCGACGGTGAAGTCATTGAGACCTACGTGAGGGTAACTCGCCTAGAACTTTCACAAATAATTTGTGATGTAGTGTAGGAGTTGAGAAGGAGGCCTTGGGGTCGATTAGGGGCGGAGATCCGAGATCCCTAGAGTAAAGCCCGAGTCTGTTTCAGTACTTTTGATACTGCAGAAGAAGCCACGAGGGCTTATGATAATGCAGCCAAGACTCTGAGTGGCGCCAAGGCAAAGACTAATAATTCCACCCCAAGGGACAACCAGAGTAGCAGCCAGACCAGCACGGTGGAATCTTGGTCGAGTCCTAAGAACGTCATCGACACTCGATCTGGCCCCCCTTCTTTGATCTGGCCCCCCTTCCAATGCCTCCTAGAGGAATTTCTACAGCGCCAAATACTTAAATGCGGCAAGGGTTAGTGGTAAAGAAACCTTGGCTTTAAAGAAGTTATCACTGTCATTGCATGGAAGACAATTTATGTGAACAGATCACCTAAGAGCTGCTCCATCTGAGGTCCAGCAAAAAGCATGTCAAGTTGTATGTTGGGAAAATCGAGCTTCAATAAGTTTATGAAGGTCAAAAAGGGCGTTGTAGCTCGTGTAGTGTGGAATAATTAGACAGTGATAGCCTAAGAAGAGGCGTAGAGGAGTTGTCTGAGAAGCAAAGGAGTTGTCTGGAGAAGCAGCGAGTGTAGACCATGGGATAAACGGTGGTTAAGAAGAGCGTTCTTAAAAAAATTTCTGAAGAAGAAGCTAGCATAGACCATGGGACAGAGCGCGGTTAAGAAGAGTGTTGTTAAAAGGTTCTCTGTAGAAGCAGCCAGTATAGACCATGGGATAGAGCTTGGTTAAGAAGAGCGTTGTTAAAAGGCCACCTTGTGTGTTGATAATCACCGCCAGAGAGCCTGTGGAGCTATGTGAGGTCCAGTGTTGTCCGGAAGAGGGCATAAGGGTAAGGCTAGGAGCGTTTAAGCTCGATGGTGTGCAAAGTTATGGGCTTTGTGGTGTGAAGAGCTAAATGAGGGCTCCATAGTGGTGAAGGGAAAGTGGAGTCTTCCCTGTTGTTGATGTTGTTGGAGAGCGTTGTTTTCAGTGGAGTGTTCTCTTAAGAAAGTTGTGCCGACTATGACGTTGGTATGGTGTAAAGAGTGATCTAGTGGAGTTTTGGTAGATAAGAGCGTCTACAATTGAGTGTCTGTTAATGAAGATTGTGATGTTTGTGTGACATAGATTTATTGTAGTGTTGGCACATAAGAGTATTTATAACCGAGGGTCTGCTAATGAAAATTGTGATGCCTGTGTGGCGTAGATCCAATGGAGTGTTGGCAAATAAGAGTGTTTGCAACCGAGTGCCTGCTAATGAAGATTGTGTCAACCATGACGCCTATGTGACATAGATTCAATGGAGTGTTGGCAGATAGGAGTGCCTGCAACCGAGTTTCCGCTAAAGAAGGGTGTGTCGACCGTGATGCATGTGTGGTGTAGAGAGTACCCAGTGGACTGTTCACAGATAGGAGAGTCTGTAATCGATTGTCCATTGATGAAGACCGTGACGCTTGTGTGGCGTAGATCGCAAAGAATATCTAGTGGAGTGTTGGCAGATATGAATGTCTGCAACACCGTATCCACTTAAGATAGTTGTGATGTGTGAAATCAACAACAAAAATGATAGCCCCCTTATCATGTTTTTTTTATGTATTGTTGTAAGCCTTCGCGGAGACTAAGACGAGCAGGCACTTTAAAATTTAGATCATCGTGATGAAGGGGAGATTTGTTAGAATAATCTCGATGTCGTCTATACCTATTCATGTGACATCTATGCATATTCATGTAACGACAAATTTAGTGTTAATCAAGAACAAGTAGTGATAATCGGCAGGTGTAGTTGAAAAAATAATAACAATTGTTGTAATTTTTACAACAACCAAGAAGTATAATTTTTCATGTTTGTGAATAAAATGATCAAACTCATAGAAAATTTTCCCAATTCCATCACAACTATATCATAATTATATAATAAAAAAATTCTTAAAAACATAAAATCATAAATTCATATTCATATATTATCTTGTTATTTGTGAAATTACAAAAACTAATCTAATGTATACATATCTTCACTAAACACACTAGTGACTAGAGGAGTTTAGTTTTGAGGAAGTTTCTAATCTAAATTATCTATTCATCGAGATTTTTCAATTCCTCTAAATACAAAGGTATTTTTATCACAACTACAAAGATTCAATAAATGAAAAAAATATATACCAATATTTTAATGGAAACTTTCATTATATGATCTATTATTATAACACAAACATATTAATGTGCTAAATAAGTTTACAAGATTGTGGTGTGGGGTGCCAAACTGATTTACAACTGCTTTGGATTCTAAGGTTTGGGACAGGCCACGTATTAATTGGTACAATAGTCATCTTGGAAAACGTTGTTAAATGTAACCACTAACACTTTTCGGACTTTGATTGCATTCTTAGGCAATGCTTACTGTTCATTAATTCGGCAATGGACATGTATGAAAATGTGTAAGGTTTGATAAGTCATTTCCTTCAAGGTATGACTATCATTAATTGCAACATAATAAATGTATAATATTGATCTATATGATTACCTAATATAATATGTTATACATAATTACAAAGTGGGAATACAATTTTATTATAATTAAAAATGTTTTTCCATTTAAGCAAGAACAAGGAAAATAGCTTAACCAACCAAACGGACTTTCATTTAGAGATTAGGTCAGTCGCAGAGAGAGAGAGGAAAAACCCTAGCCCAAGTCAGGTCAAATTAGAATTTGTTTCCCTTGCACTTGTATTATGACCGCCCTATCAAAGTTGGTTGTGGAGATGTCACTACCCATTTCTTTAGTATTTCATGCACTGGCCTCTTCTCAACTCAGTGTTTCTAACTCTTGGGAGTAATGAGCACCTCTTTGCCATCTCATAGGAGGATCCTCAATATGGTGAGATTTTGCCAAAATAACCATCTCCTTATAGCTTTCTCCTATTTGATAAGATCTTTGAAGCCTTGAACAATTTTTCTACCTCAAAAAAAATCAATCCATCCATGATGGATTTTTCCAAGAACACTCTAATGACGAGATTTTGGATTATATCTTCTTTGTTATTGACTTTGAGATGTATAAACCTTTGGATGCTTCAACATATAAGTACACAATGGAAGTTGGTTAAATATCATGGGATTAATGGTATGTTTATACACTATGAATTATATGTTTTGGTTGTTAATGTAGTAGCCTAATAAGCATATCATTCTTAATCTTTGGTTTAGTATTGTTATGATTTAATTGTGTCATCATGACAATAATTTTTTATTTACTAGTGTGAATACATCTTTTAACTAACATACTATTTCATTAGTGTTGATCAATTATATATCAAGTATTATCAAGTTTCTAAATATTGATTTATTATTGAATTGTTTCTTGAACTCATCTTTTAGAAACACTTCTACTAATGAGATTTTATTAATGACAACATTATGTTTTTCCATGTTGACTGAATTGGTGTTAATACCCTTATCTATGGTTTGGGTTATTTGTTGTGTCTTTTTCTCATTCTTTAGCTCCTTCATTTTTGTAAATAGAGCTTTATTATGATTTCTCAAATGAGCAAATTCATTTTATTTGGAGAACACTTTTTTAATAATACTTCAATCTCTCTTTTGTGAGCATTTTTTATTTTTTTGGCTTTTTTGTTGCAACTCTTTTATTTATTGTTGAAAATTACAAACTTTTGTATCTTGGCACTCCAATTTCCTTTGCATTTGCATAAAATCTTCATCTTTATTGACACAATTTTTGTTCGGATCTAATTTTCCCTTCTAAATCACGATAATTTTGTTGTGGTGACTTGAATAGGATAATGATGTTTTGATGAATCAACACTTATGCTTCACTTGTAAGTCTCAAATTTGTTTCACTAGTGCTCGAAGTTGACTTTCAATTTGTTTGTCTTGTTAGCATTCTCTTATAATTTACATTATAGGGTATGTACTTCATTTTCAAGGGATTGGTTTTATTTGCATTAGTTACTTTGAATTAATTCCTTTTTGAAGCTTATAAAGTGAAACAAATTAGTTGTTTCACTTCATTGGACAAACACATGTCCCTGTCCTTGTTGACTAGACTCATAACATGGAAACCATGGGAATCTCGTTCGAATATTGAAAATATGAATTCACTCTATATTAAATATATATGACAATCTATAGCCTCCACGTAACTTAGAAGACTTTCCTATTTATAAGTCATCTTCATATCCTCTAATTTTCATTTGAAGTGATGTAATGAATTCCCTAATTTGGTCACCATAGCCATGGAACCAAGCCCTATGAGTCAATTTAATATGTTCTATAGATCAGTAGACATCTTTGGATGTGAATTACATCTCTTAAAATTTCGTTAACTCCTTACGTATATTGAAGTGAACATTGTGTTGGTTGTGGAGCTTGATTAACTTCCTTATTTAGAGGTCATGTTTGGATCCCAGTTTTTTTTACAGGGGGCGTATGGGGGCTCTACACCCTACGGTTGTCACCAAGGGGTCCAAAGGGGGTCGAAGAAAACCCTTTGGAGCCCCCTCTAGCAAGGGTTCGAGGGAAATTCCAACAAAGAGAATTTTTTGAAAAAATTTCCTTGTAAAATATTGTAATTTCATTGACAATTTGGACCATTCATCATTAGGTTATTGATCTAACGGTAGATGTTATATTATTATTTTTTCCCTAGAAGGAAGCAACCCTTTTATGAGGTAATTATATTGTGGCTATGTATTATTGAGATAAAATTGTAATTGAGAGAGAGGAGGAGGTCGCAAAGGATGTGTTTCAAGTTGTAATCCCTTCATTTTGTTAGATGGAATAAAAGGAAAGACTGGTTATTTCTCCATGGGCATATCCCAAATCGGTTGAACCACATATATATGTGTTTCCTTTGCATTATTTGATTCTATGTTTTATTTCCACATTCATTTCTATTTTCTTAACTTGTGATGTTATTCCTAACACCTTGGAGTTCATTTTAGTTTTGAAATTTGAATTTAAATTATCACACTTTTTAATTATTTATTCAGTATCTTTCACCAATATTTTACTTATTATTATTTAAAATTATGGTTGACCTTATCTTTTATCCTTCACACTAGGTATCTTTCTTCTACTATACTTTTCATTTTTATCTTGATTCAAATTAAGGGAATAGTTTTATAACCCTTCATTTGAACCTTGGAATATAAGTTTAATAATAATATTTGAACTTCTTGAAAATATATCTTAAGAACATAACCATAAATTGCTTCTATTTGGCTAAGATCTAATCTTCCTTGGACACAAGGAAATAGGTTAATGGCCCAAGACTCATGCGCATATGTGATGCATGAGCATCCTACTCAAGAAAATCATTGTATATTCGGTTGACTTAGGGGATCTGATGTTTGATAATGAATTTGATTTCTTAACAGGAAATTTTGTATATTTTTAATAATTTGAGTGACAAATATGTGTGTGAGGTTTTAAATGTAAATATTCTCAATTATGTGAGAATATGAGAGATGTTAGACTTGTGAATATCTCATAAAAATCTTGGAGATTAGGAGATCCTAGAATAGGAATTTAGTTGAGTTAAAAGTGGATTGAGAGATTTGGTATAATATGCTCATAAAGGCAGAATTTAGATATAGAATTGTTGTTGAGATCCTCAATGGATCATTAAGATATTTTAGGAACTAGTAGAGGGATCTATGGAGACGCTCATAGACCTAGAATGATCCATAATTATGTAATTGTTCCTATAATTGTAAATCTACGGGCATGTACAGAAGGGGGGAGTATGGCCAAGTAAATGTGAAATATGGCCATAGAGTGAAGATCATAATATTAGATGTTCTGGTAGAATTTCATGTACAAATTTAGATAATTTATGATATGTTTATGTGTCTGTAGTGGTTTGTGTATTCAAGAGCGTTGTGTGAACATTGTGTGAAAGGGTGTGTAGTGAATTTAGTGAGCTTAAGTGTGTGCACATTGAGAAACAAAACATTGTATACATAGACTATGTCTAAATGGCATTGCATTGTATCAATCATTTTTTTGGTTATAATGGAGTGTGCATGAGCTATGTGAATAGAAAGGAGAGAAACTATATTTGATTTTGTGGCATATCAAAGCTAGTGTGCATGGTGAGATAGATAGTGTGATTGTGTATTGTGTTCAATGAATATGGCAGAGAAATGTATGCAAAGATCTAATGTTAGGAAGGATGTGTTGAATCCCATGTACACAGAGGAGAAGTTTGAGTGTACGTGGAATCCTTTTCTTATGTCGATCTATATCATAGATAAGGATAAAGAGATAGTGTGTGATTTGGTGGGTTGTTGCAGAGATCGTGAGACCTGAGATAAAGTTTTTGTGTAGTGTGTCATGGTAGATCTTATGCATAAGGAGTGTGACCTTATCAGAGTCGTAGATTTCCAATTATAGAGCAGAAAATAGAAAGGTCACATCGTGGGTCATGTCTGAGATAGAAAGGTTGCACATGAGTAGAAGGATCATGTCGAGACAGAAGGGTCACACCTGAGATAGAAAGGTCACGCGTGAAGCAGAAGTGTCGCACTAGCATTGCAGAAGCATAGCGCCAGTTTAAAATTGTCTTTGATTGACTTTTAGAAGTTCATGTTCTCACCTTCAACGTTCCCTTACATCAAGTTGCATTGAAGGTAAACGAGCACATGTGTTTCAAGCAATAGAGGGTCAACATAGCCATGTGTTTTCTTAATCACACTTAGGTATTTTGTATAGTGAAAAACTCTGAAAACCAATCCTTCCTTGTTTATGTATATTAATATGAGGGAAGTTTAATCAGAGAATGAGATATATGAAGGGTTAAAGTCTCTTTGTTAAGACTTGTAATGTAGTCTTAGTGTTTTAAGGTTATCAATTGTGGAGCATAGGCCTGATAGGTCATCATTTTGGTATCAGAGCAAGTAAAAGATCTTTGGGGAAAACTAGAACAGAGTTATTCTCTTGAAGTTGTATATGCAGATACAATTGTAATTGTAGAAAGAGGAGATCAATAAAGACTAACAAAACAAAGCAGGAAAACAAAGCTAGTGTGCTTTGTGTGCATTTGTTAATGATATCACACAGGAAGAAAGGATCAGATTTTAAATCTGACAGGCAGCAGGCACATAGAGACAAAGCGTGGCAGAATATTGGGAAGTAATTGATGCTCTTAAGGAGACTTTACAGAGGAAAATGAACAAGGAATAATCCATTCAAAGTGCAGATGAATGGTGGAACAAGATCATGCAAAGATCTTGAAGGTGATATGGTATGTTTTTATTTTTAATTTTGGTTTTGAGGATTGCGTTTGCAGATTTCAGGTTGTAGACAAAAAGGGTGTTAGTAGAAAAGACAGTTGAGAGGAGTTATAACAAAGAACTAGCTGTGTTCTCAAGTGGAACAGAATGTGAGCTCTTAAACAATGGTGGAACCTTAAAGAATTCCAACAAAGGTTGGATAAGGAGTAAAAGTGAATGTTCTCAAAGGAAGTCAAAGATGTAGAGCCTAAAAAAGCAATAGAGTTGCTTAGAAGATGGTTCTAGAGGCAAAGAACCATAGATCAATCTCAAGGAGATATATTGGTAAGGTAAGGTATCAATAGGCTAAGCTTAAGGAGAAAAGCTTGCTAATATATCAAAGGCGGGTATGGAGACTTGCTAAAAACAGAGGCTTAGGTGCAGTCCACAAGTGAACAAGATGGAGTTCACAGAGGAGGAGGAGATGACTATTGATAGTCATTGTAGATATTTGGGGAGAAGCCACAGAAAGGAGAAGAAAAATGCCAAGGAAAATGGCATGAGAAAGAAGCAAGAAGAGATTCACAGAGAGAAATATGAGAAAAAATTATGCCTTGGGTTATTGATGGAGATGTTACAGAGGAATAAGGAAGACCAGAGTTATGGTTGGATTATGAAAAGAAAAGTCAAATGGCATAGATTGCAAGTGAAGTGGGAGCGTAGATTGAATTCTCAACTGAAGGAAGAGTTACTCAGAGTAAATGACTATGAGGAGGAAGTTTTGGTATGTGAACCAGAACATGATCCATTGTTTTTTGAAAGTAGTGAATATACAAAGGAGAAATCTACAAAGGATCTTCTTAATCATATGAAGGATTTAGAGAAGAAAGAAGACCTGGTGGTTGAAGCATTGAGTGAGACCACAAGGTCTTATGTTTTTAAAACTAACAATTTGTGTATCATTGCAGGTATTGCAAGAGATAGGCAGAATTTGAATATGTCTTCAGGATGGGTGAAGATCTTGAAGTAAAATATGATGAAGAAAACCTTGTAAATGAGGAAGGCTTTGAATGGTTGTAGCAGAAGGAGTTCATTGATGAGTAACTTACTGGGAGAAGACAATCATTTGAAGCTATTATGGAGATGGAAGGTTAGAATCTTATTCTGATGAAGAATGAAGGAGCATTGTCTCAGAGAGGTAAGCCAATGAATTTGACAAATGTTACTGATAAAGAAAATTTGTGAGAGAATGCTAAGGCAAAAGAAGGGGCAAGGATAGATCTTGAAGAGGGATTACAAAAATACAGTAATGCAAAAGGTGTTGAAAAAGGAGGTGAGGCAAATTTGTCTTAAGACAAAAAGAAGACAGTCATGAAACTGATGAAGAGGAATGGAAGCTACTAAAAGATGCTAATAAAGGAGAAGAACCTATTCAAGACTATAAACAACAACTTGATGAAATATTTGTGAGGTGTCAAAAGGAAATTGAGTTGTTGGAGTATTTGTTTAAAGAACGGGAGTATTAGAGTGTGACTGTAGTAAAAAATGAGGGAGTGCCTCAAGATTCGATTGGGATAGAGATATGTGTTGGTTGCCAAGTTTCTAATGAACTAGTTAATAGAGAAGAAAAGGTGGATGAGTATGTAGTCAGAAAGATGAGAGACAATTTATTTCATGAAAGTAAATTTGAAGATAAGAAGCAGCAAATGGAAATTGTAGAGGAAGATATTTTCAAAGACATTAAGGATGTATGGATGGAAGAAAAGGCTAAAAAGAGCAGCTAGAAAATTAAAAATGAATGTGCAGAATTACAGCAGAGAAACTATTTCAGGCAAATTGCTGAGACAAAAGGATTCCATGAGAAAGCATAAATTGATTTTGTGAATGAATAACTCTAGAATTTGATGATGAGATAATCCAAATGGATACAACTAACAGTAGAAAGGATGATTAATCAGAATTTGAAACTGATTGAAGAAATGAAAATGAGCTAGAAGACAGCAGACATGCAACAACAACCAAGGTGCAGAGCATTTGGACAATTACAAATTAAGGTTTGGGATCCTGGAGGTAGCAAGTCACTAAGACTTGTAGCTATCACATTATTACAGAAAAGTGACAGACCTCATAGACATGAGTATATGAATAATTTTTTCTACTGTGGGAGTCTGATGCAGGAGCATCCTGCTCAAGAAAATCATTGTATATTTGGTTGACTTAGGGATCTGATGTTTGATAATGAATTTGATTTCTTAATAGGAAATTTTGTATATTTTTAATAATTCGAGTGAGAAATATGTGTGTGAGGTCTTAAATGTAAATATTCTCAATTATGCGATAATATGAGATATGTTAAACTTTTCAAGATCTCATAAAAATCTTGGAGATTTGGAGATCCTAGAATAGGAAATTAGTTGAGTTAAAAGTGGATTGAGAGATTTGATATAATCTGCTCATAAAGGCAGAATTTATATGTAGAGTTTTTGTTGAGATCCTCAAGGGATTATTAAGAGATCTTAGGAACTAATAGAGGGATCTATGGAGAAGATCATGGACCTAGAATGATCCATAATTATGTAATTGTTCCTATAATTGTAAACCTACGTGCATGTAGAGAAGGGGGAGTATGGCCAAGTAACTGTGAAATATGGCCACAGAGTGAAGATCAGAATATTAGATGTTCTGGTAGAATTGCATCTACAAATTCAGATAATTAATGATATGTTTATGTGTTTGCAGGGGTTTGTGTATTCAAGAGTGTTGTGTGCACATTATGTGAAATGGTGCATAGTGAATTTAGTGAGCTTAAGTGTGTGCACATTTAGCAATAAAACATTGTATGCATAGACTGTGTCTAAATGTCATTGCATTGTATCAATCATTGTTTTGGTTATAATGGAGTGTGCATGAGCTATGTGAATACAAAGGAGAGAAACTATGTTTGATTTTGTGGCATATCAAAGCTAGTGCACACAGTACCATAGATAGTGTGATTGTGTATTTGTTCAGTGAAAATGGTAGAGAAATGTATGCAAAGATCTAATGTTAGGAAGGGCATGTTGAAGCCCATGTACACAGAGGAGAAGTTTGAGTGTGCATGGCATCCTTTACTAAGGTCAATCTAAATCATGGAAAAATATAAAGAGATAGAGTGTGATTTGGTGGGTTGTTTCAGAGATCGTGAGACCTGAGATCAAGTGTTTGTGCAGCGTGTCATGGTAGATCTTATGCATAAGGAGTATGACCTTATCAGAGTCACATATTGCCAATTATAGAGCGGAAAATAGAAAGGTTGCACCATTAAACAGATGGGTCGTGCCAAGAACAGAAAGGTCACATCATCAGTCATGCCTCACACAGAAAGGTCACGTCGAAGTAGAAGGGTCGCGCTAACACAGAAGGGTTGTGCTAAGATAGAAATGTCAGGCCATGGGTAACGCTTGAAGCAGAAGGGTCACATTATCATTGCAAAAGTGTAGTGCCAGTTCAGAACTGTCTTTGATTGACTTTTATAAGTTCGTGTTCTCACCTTCAACATTCCCCCACATCAAGTTGCACTGAAGGTAAATGAGCACATGGGTTTTCAGCAATAGAGGGTCGACATAGCCATGTGTTTTCTTAATCATGCTCAGGTATTCTATATAGCACAAAACTCTAAAAACCAATCCTTCCTTGTTCATGTATATTTTTATGAGGGAAGTTTAATCAGAAAATGAGGGATAGGATGGGTTAAAGTCTCTTTGTTAAGACTTATAGTGTAGTCTTAATGTTTTAAGGCTATCGATTGTGGAGCATAGGCTTGGTAGGTCATCAATACAGCAGGAGTGAAAGAATGCCTCCATATAGACCACAAACATGTAATTCTAGGTGGCATGCTTCACTTGTAAGTCACAAATTTGTTTAGCTAGTGCTCGAAGTTGTCTTTCAATTTGTTTGTCTTGTTAACATTCTCTTATAATTTACATAATAAGGTATGTACTTAATTTTCAAGGAATTGGTTTTCTTTGCATTAGTTACTTTGAATTCATTCTTTTTGAATCTTATAAAGTGAAACAAATTAGTTGTTTCACTTCATTGGACAAACACACATTCCTATCCTTATTGACTATACTAATAACATCGAGACCTTGGGAATCTTGTTCGAATATTGAAAATATTAATTCACTCTATATCAAATATATATGATGATTGATAGCCTCAAGGTAACTTGGAAGACATTCCTATTTATAAGACCTCTTCCTCTCCTCTAGTTTTCATTTGAAGTGATGTAATTAATTCTCTAATTTGGTTACCATACCATGTAACCAAGCCTTATGAGTAAATTTCATATGTCCTATAGAACGCTAAACATCTTTGGATGTGAAGTCCATATCTTCAATTTCGTTAACCCCTTATGTATATTGAAGTGAACATTGTGTTCGTTGCAGAGCTTGATTAACTTCCTTATTTAGAGGTCATGTTTTTTAGTTGTGTTTAGATCCCAATTTTTTACAAGGGGTGTAGGGGGGCTCTCCACCCTACTATTGTCACCAAGGGGTCCAAGGGGGTTCGATGATAATCATTGAACCACCACTAGTAAGGGTTCGAGGGAAATTCCACCAATGAGAAATTTTTGAAAAAACATACTTGTAAAATATTGTAATTTAATTATCAATATGGATCATTCATCATTAGTTCATAGATCTAACAATAGATGTTCTATTATTAGTTTTTACCTAGAAGGAAGTAGCCCATTTATGAGGGAATTATATTGTGGCTATCTATTATTGAGATAACATTGTAATTGAGAGAGAGGACACTTGAAAGAGAGAGGAGGAGGTTGCAAAGGATGTGTTGTAGATTGTAATCCCTTCATTTTGCTAGATGGAATAAAAGGAAGGACTAGCTATTTCTCCATGGACATATCGAAAATGGGAGAACCACATATATCTGTGTGTCCTTTGTATTGTTTGATTCTATGTTTTATTTTCGCATTCATTTCTATTTTATTACTCTGAGATTTTATTCGTAACACCTCGCAGTTCACTTTAGTTTTGAAATTTGAATTTAAATTGTCAAACTTTATAATTATTTATGTAGTATCTTTCACCAATATTCAACTTATATTTAAAATTATGTTTGACCTTACCTTTTATCCTTCACACTAGGTATCTTTCTTCTACTATACTTTTTTTTTTCAAGTAAGAGTGGAGCCTTCAATTAACTGTAGGAAAGATTACATATGTTACATGTCCTTACAATTATAATGACCAGTAGGGGCAAACTCGTTGATGAATAACCATAAAAAAAAAACCCGAAGCATTACACATAAATCTTACACAAAACTCTCCACCCGATGGCTATTTGATAAGACCCCAGTGATCCACTGGTTCTTAAATAAATCGCTTCGGAGACTTGCACGACCTTTACCTGCTTTACAGAGCCGACAGAGAAAATAAATTTTCAATGAATAAGACTTCGGGTACGTTCTAAGACTTAACCTCTGAACACTTTTAAAACCTAATATCCATACGATCAAGCCCCTGATAATCTGACGATCCTCCGAGGTATCGGAACAGAAACTAGCATGATCTTTACCCTCTTTACGGATCTGATGAGGATTATAAACCACTGATTTATAAATCTTCGGGTCCGCTTGAAGAATTAACCTTCGATCAATTTCCAACCCGATAGCCATTCAATGATGGAGGCCATCAAAATATGTGGTCAGTGACCTTCCAACAAGCCTGTTATTTAACAAGTACCCCTCCCCTGTGATCAACTGTGTTTTAAGGATACTAAGTGGGATTAACGCATATGATTGACTTTTTCTTCCGCTTCTCTTGCTTCCATTAGTCTTCTTTCTGTTCGTTTCTCATGGTCTGGAAGAGCCCCATGTCTTTGGCTACCTGTCTTTGACAATCATCATGCAATTTCGCCGAGGGTGTCGAATTCCAAGCATGATTACTATAACTTTCCTTGCAAAGCACTCCTTCATTCACTAGACAATCAGTTAGCATATTGTATTTTCTTCACACATGAACGAAGCTGACCATTCTTAGGGTTCGCAGGTGGGAATGAATACGTTGAATGACCTGCAAAAGCTGCCAATGTTTTGAAACTTTTTCAGGTTCCGTTCCATTACATATCTTCTTAGCCGCATTAATTACTAATTCTGAGTTTTCTTCAAAGATGGCATTGTGTAGATTTGATTCTATCAGTATTTCTAGGCACTTCTCTAAGGCCATGAGCTCCGCCATTTTATTAGTGGCAGTCCCCAAATGACTATGAAAGATATCCTTTATGCGCCCCTGCTCATCTTTGATGACCCTGCCAAATCCAGCCATCCCTAGGTTTCCCTTAGAGGCGCCATACATATTGATTTTCAAGAAATCATAAGGAGGAGGTTGCCAAAAGTCTTTACCAACAATTATCTAGCTCACACACTTGTTTATGCTCTGGGAACTAGCAAATGGAGACCCAATTGCAGCAGTATGCAAGCATCCTGGGGTAGATTAAGGTACTCAGGAGGTCTCCACAAAAGGGCTCCAATAGTGTCTTTCAGCTGTCGTAATATTTGTGCGATAATGTTCTGGGTTGAGCCAATTTTGTTCTTGAAAATCCTACCAATGCGTTCTTTCCAGATATCCTAGAATATAAAGCCTTGAACCAAAGTCCAAGCTTTGTTGATGATTTCATTTCCTGAGAAGTCCTTTCTCCAATTCTTCAAAGTGTTGGTGATACTGAGTCTATCCTTGTCAGTTTTCCTGAAGACTGAGGGCACCTAATTCCACAAAGTAGATGTGAAGGGGCAGAGATTGAGTAAGTGTTCCATCGTCTCCTCTTGTAAACCACATAGATGGCATTTGGATGGGCCAACAAAACCCATTTTTAGAATATTTTCCCAAGTTAGGATTTTATTTTGTTGAACCAACCACATAAATAGCTTTACTTTTATCCAATGCGGGTGCTTCCAAAGGTCCTTCGATACCTTATCAGGGTTTTGATAGTCAAACCCTAGGGCCAATAGTTTAGGTTCTTTGAGGTTAAAGTTACCTTTCTTTTTTCTTCCCCATCTCAGTTTTTCGGACAAGGATGATACCAAAATCTTCCTCTATTCCAAGTCCAAAGCAAGAGAGCCTACCTGGGCCTTCAAAGGGCTCTCTTCCCTATGGCCCAAATCTTTCCATATTCTCCATTTACCATTTTTCCTTGCCTAATCCCAAAAGTCACTTACCATACATAAACCTTTGTTGTCAATGTCATTCTTGAGAGTGGTTAGTTCTTCCCTAAACAAGTTTTGTTCTTGTTTCCAGTTATCCTCCCAAAATCTTGCCAGGTTCCTAGCTTGGATCTCCTAGAAGATATGCTATTGGACAATGGCTATATTTTCCCAAGAAAGATTCCAAATGTGGGAGCCCTTGATAATCCCAGACATTTGGATATGATCCCTCTCCTGCCAATTATTTTCATATATCTATTTCCAAAGCTTAACCCAAGGGTTTGCCAATTCTTTAAGCCACCTCCACCAAAACTTTCCCTGAAAACTCTACTAAGGGTTTCAGGGTCATGAAGCCCCAAACCACCATGGGCCTTAGGTTTGCAGAGCTTGTCCCAAGCTACCAAATCCAACTTCCTTTTCTCTTCCCCTTTGCCCCAATGAAAATATCTTTGAATATTCATGATCTGTTGCATAACTTCTTTAGGAGCACGAAGAGCTGACAACATGAAAATGGGTATGGCCTACAAGACAGTCTTTTTAAGCACAAGATGCCCTGCCAAATTCAAAGACCTGCAAGTCCATTTCCTGATCTTGTCCTGAAGTTTTTTAATTACTAGCTCCCACACACCCTTGCTAAGAGGTTTTTCCGTAAGAGGCATTCCAAGGTATTTCTTTCTTCTGCTATACTTTTCATTTTTATCTTGATTCAAATTAAGGGAATAGTTTTAATTCCCTTCACTTGAACCTTGGAATATATGTTTAATAATAATATTTGAACTTCTTGAAAATATAGCTTAAGAACATAACCTAAATTTTCTTCTACCCTGCTAAGAGCTTATCTTCCTTGGACACAAGGAAATAGGTTAATAGCCCAAGACTCATAGGCATATGGCAAGAGTGAAAGCATGCTCCCTTATAGACCACAAACACGTAATTTTAGGTGGCATGGTTTTCCTTGAATAACAATGATGAGTAAGCCTGCATTTGTAAATAGTAACCAATTATAATTGTCCCTCTATTGGTTTTATAGCCGAGTTATGGTACATTTTCCCATTGTGTAAACAAAATATCTTAAGAACATAAATATGTTCACCATTAATTTTCTTTAATTTGGCCGATAGGCCTTCCTATGCATCAACAAATTTCAACACTTTTACCCTGCTTTGTTGGATCAGGTGAGACACTTTCAACCGTTGATTTGAAGTGTGAGTTCTTTTCCAAATATCAATTGAGTTGCCTTACTGCTTTTTCTAATTCTTTTATGTCACTCTTGAAGATCTTTTTACTGCTTTTTCCCTGCCAGTTGTTGTTGTTCTTCTTCTTCCCTAGATTTTTGCAAGCACTGATTAGTATTAAGCATATCAGAGAGCGCGTTCTCATTTTATTCAATACTCTGCATTGCTTTGGCTTGCCTTGTTTCTTGTTCAAGTTTATTTTCTTTGTTGCTCGCAGTTGTCGACATCTACAGATTCTGAAATTGTGAGAAAAATCTTGGGAGAAAGTTCCAGGGATGCTCCAGTAGTGCTTCCTGACCACCATTCCAAAACAGAAGAAGAGATCTATAACTTTGATGAACAGATTCCATGATGGGAATTGGTTGTGGATGTCGGCCTTGACATGATAGATGTGTGTTCCATCAAATCCATGTTTGCTAGTGTTGGAGCGTTGATTGTTATACCCACCATATCATCTCAGAGTGCCCAGCAAAATCAATCGTTTTAGGATGAGAGGATGAAGAAAAGGCACAACCATAAGATTCCCGGAAGAGGTTGTATGCACAGCTACCTTCAAAATTTTATTATGTATGTTTATGAATGCCTTACACACAAAAGACCGTGGAGGAATGGTTGAAATGCAACTAGGTACAGCATACTAGGTATGCTAACAAATTTCCGCGTACACCTGCTCATTCAATTATATTAATAGTGGTCTCTTTTCATTTTAATAACATGATGTTCCTATCCCCTGATAAACTCTATGATTGATTGTCTGAGGGTTTTACAGGAAAATAAAACAGGCAAGAAGATGAAACGGTGGATGGTAATGGGACCTTCGCAACGTGAGAGAGGCCAATGCATAGCATGACTCAAAATTTTCAATGAGGCCCCTTATTTTAGGATAGCATAAACATTAAACATATATCAGGAAAGAAATGTATGACCTTGACTTTGTTTGAAGTCGGAGAAACTAGATGTTTAAAAGAACTCAAGAAAGATGCTCATAACTTGATCTTTAGTGTGGGAAAAATGTGCCAAAATTTTGTTCATATATAAGTTTTTAAATATTTTTGTGTATCACTATGCGCTAGTGTGTTGGTGTTGAATGACAGGTCGTGAAAGTTATATGGTATTGAAACTACTCAAAAAAAAAAAGAAATAGAAAATGTCTTATTCTTTTCTCTTGTTATTTTAAAGAACTTGTAATCATTTAATTCAGTTTTTTCATTTTACGCTAAAACTTTTTGTATATTATTTTTTTTTGAACTTGGGATAATCATTTTTAGATGGCACAATTAGAAAAATAGTTTATAATTCTAGAAATGAGGTATATTGGTTTGGAATTTTTATGGTTTAAATTGTATTTTTAAATACTAAAATAGATACAATGCTTTGAGAGTCTATTTGGACAATTAGATCATATAGACTAGTACACCACTAAAATTTGTAATTAAAAACTCTTTTTCTAAATATTAACAAAATTTACTAAAAAAATAATTAGCTAAAAATAGTGAAATTACATTACTTTGAATTATATATATATGACATTGCTCATATTAAAACGATAATTGGTTATTAATACATTTTTAAATAAATATCAATATTATTTTATTTTACCTAGTGAAATACTTTATTTATAGTCCATGTTATTATTATTATTATTAAATGTTTCATATCAATGTTATATTAGGATTGAATCAATTAGGCTAAATAACTAGGTGAAAATGGGATTACTCCATTTGGATTACTCTAAAATTATTTACCATATATTTTGGGTGTTTCATGAAATCTGGTGTACATGGTGTATGTTTAACCTTGGATGGTTTGAAATGAATTAACACCTAGAAAATATGGATAGAAGTAGGTATGCTTTTGGTTTTTAATATCTATGGATTTTACTAATAAATTTTTACAAGGAAAAGTAGCGTGGTAGATAATGGCTATGCATGGAACCCAATTTTTTCAACAGTTTCAATCCATTGTTTTTTTATTACGGTGAAGCCGTGGAAAAATTACAAGGGCTTTAACCATAGAGATAGTGCTTTTATTTTATTTCGCAGTTTTTGCTGAATGGTTTTGCCTTGCCTATTAATTTTGCAACAGGGGAAGAGAAGAGTTCGCCATGGAGGGATAATATAAGACGAGAAGCTTCAATTTCTGAATCTATTTTCTTTTCTCTCACTTGTTTCTTATTTCTTTATCCATCAAAATTTGTTGTAGATACGGATTTTGTCTCTCAAATATTTCTAACAAGGTATTTGAATGGCCTGCCACGAATCTGGACAAGTGAAACAACACACAGGACAATAATACACGTGCAAAAGGATGTTCGTACACCACTTTTGTGGCATTCATTTTATTAGGTTAGGTGAGTAGTGATTCTTCTTTTCTCAAAGAGAGAAATCATTCGATCATTTTCAGTTCGCTCTCTGCAAATTCTATCAACTCGATCATTTCTTGTTTAATTACTTGTTGTTTTTCTCAATACCATCACTTGAATGTCCAAAACCTATATTTATGGAGATGACCCATGTAAATAGGTAGATGAGAATTCCCAAGTAAACAGTTGAGCCGGTAGAAGATGAGGGTTAACATTAATTGATTAATTTGTTCAATATTTCCCTGTATATGTGCACCATGGAATTTTTACCTTATTTTGTTGCAAGGAGTCATAGTCGTTTTGTCGTATTCTTGATATAGCATGGAAGGTTAAACCGTTTTTGTTTATTATTTCAACCTCCCTCATTTCGTGGCCACTGCTCCCCATCTCCCAGGTTACTAACAACACCTTTGCTTCATCAATGGTATGTTTGCATAACAATCTTATACATATAAATGTATGTAAATAGGTGTGGAGCACATGGGCGAAGACATGTTTGAAACTGTGCCCTCTGCAGATGCCATATTCATGAAGGTAAGTCTTGAACTTGCTGAGCTATCATGTAATTCAATTAGAATGAGCTGAGAGCACGTTTTGACTATACAATTTGTTTGTGTGATGTCATCAGTGGATCATGCATGACTGGTGTTACAAGGATTGTATCAAGATATTGAAGAGCTATAGGAAGGCCATCCCGGAGATGAGGAAGCTCATTATTGTTGACGCAAATGGTGGCCAGAAAGAGAAGCTATTGCTGGATCCTAATTTCGTTCTAGTATTTGATCTGGTAATGTTGGCGCACTGCTCTAGTGGGAAGGAAAGAACTGAGAAAGAATGGAAGAAGATTTTATTAGAAGGTGGATTTGGTCATTATAAAATAATCACCATCCCTAATTTCCAGTCTTTGATTGAAGCGTTCCTTCTTGATTATCTGCTCTTTATGGGCTCATTTTTAGTATTTATAGTGTTAAAATGCAATCAAATTATTGTATTTACAAAATAACAATGCAATCAAATTATTGTATTTACAAAATAAATGAAAATTTATCAAGGCCTTATGGAGACATGAAATTTTTGTAGCTAGTGATTTTCTTTAGTCTGACCTCGCACTCCTGAGAAGACAATGCATTAATGGGTCACAAGATGCTCCTCATCTCCTTTGGAGACATGGAGGATCCGTAGACAGTGATTTCCTTTCGTCTTACCTCTCTCTAAGTAGATAATGTATTAATGGGTCAGGGGGTTTTTATTTTTTGTGGTTCTGTTATGGCTCATGAATGGATGTGTTTATGGATTGAAATTTTAGGAAAATATGGGTTTATTGTAGCATATGAATGGGATGCATCCAAGCATTGAAATTT
>APFE030942564.1:0-13807 GCA_000404065.3 Pinus taeda
AGCTTCTAAGCATCTGAAGTATAATCATAAATATTGCACAGAACACCAAACTCAAACATGAAAGTATCAGGATCTTCTACACTCAGTACTTGGAAAGATGAAAGGGATGATAGAGAGATATTCTTCATGGGAGCCTCTCCCCTTATATCACTTATTGGAAATTCATAAGTGGTGATAATCTCATCTTTCCTATCATTGTTATTTGTTGTTGTTGTCTCCCATTGAAAATTCTCTTGATTCTTATTCTGGTGAGTACCCTTCTAAAGATTGCTCTGGCGAATTCTCCGTGGATAAGGATTCCTATGATAATTGTTCATATTGTTCTGGGGTTTGTTGTTTTACTTCACTCCCTAAGTTTGGGTATTGGAAAGTGAAATAATGTTCTTCTTATTCTGGTTCTTGATGTTTCCCACTAGTTTCCCCTTGTCCTTTTAATCCAAAATCCTAGCCACTAGCTTCTCCTTATTATTCTTGAGTTGAGTCTTCGGATTTGGGAGTTTGTAGGCTAGTTTGAGGAAAATGGGGTCCTAAAACAGAGGAGCCAGATACTCCTGATTTTGATGTAGAAGTAACAATTTTCTATGGGATTGCTTTTATTTTGTCTATATGTGGATTTGACTGCTCTCTCTCTACTTTTGAGATCAATTCTTGAATAAATATTTTTCTCCCTTGATCAATGTTTTTCTTGTTCTTTTTATGACCCATTTTACCTGTAGATTTATTAGAGTTCCTAAATTTCGTTTCTTCTTCACTCATACATTCAGCACATGGACCCTATGTGTAATTTTTTTCAACCTAAGGGCCTCAAGTACTATAGTGGTGAGCCCACTTAAGTGTGTCAGAGCGATGTGCAGGTTCTTACCTCTCATCTTACCACCCAACACCTGTAAAACTGAGGACACTCTATCAAAAGGAGATCCAAAGAAAACTTTACGCGCAATAAGTGTTCTAACTATTACTGTGGTGAACCCGCTCAGGTGCGTTAGAGCGATGTGCAGGTTCTTACCTCTTGGCTTACCATCCAATGCCAGTAAAATTAGAAACACTCTAAACAACGAACTCTAAAGAAAGCATTGGATGACTGTACCAATTGACAGCCTTCCCCATAAACGTCACCAAAATGTTTGGTCTTTTTTACTACTTCCATAACCAATAATTATCAACCAGGGTAAGTATTTTTATTTCAAAGGTGTCTTCACTCTCTGTGTTGATACGTGTAGCAGCTAGGCGAAATAGGAAAGAAAAGATGTCGTTGAACACGCTTGCAGGGATTTAAAATAATCTTGCAGGATGGACATTCAACTTGCAAAAATCAAAAAGCGCACTCGAGAAATGAAATACGTTCATCAAGGAAAGAATCTGCACTTCATAAAAGCTTCAGAACAAAGATTATGCACCATATACTATCAAGAATTAAATACATAGAATTAATTAACCTTTGTAACAACACATACAGTAATCTGAAAGTAAAAGCACGTCTATACCACACTGAACATGTACACCGATAACAAGAAATCCACACTCAACACATAAAATAAATATCTATTCTACTAACATTGTGATCCACGCTAAAGAGGAGGACCCTTCCTCTCTAGCAGAGTGCAGGAAGAAAATGGAGACTTAGTTAAAGTATCAACACAAGAATTTATGTAACATCACCAGATATACTTTGTATGAAGAATGGCTGAAGAGTACAAAAATCAGAATATCAATATCTTTATCCTTTTGTTTGTCTATATCCTTACATGAGACTAAGATTTCTTTATAAACCCTTTTGCACTGTCCCAAAATTGAAAAAACAAAGCAATCATGAGAATCTATGGTTCTCTTGTTGATTATGCTTACATAAGTAATTTAAAAAGATATAAATTGTTACAAGTTGTTTCAATAAAGATCATTGTGGTTACACCACTCCTGTCTAGACACCTAGTTATAACCACCCATATTTTCATTACTCTATACAACTCTTTGATCATTGTCTTTGAAAGTAAAAGCTAAGGTCCTGAAAATGCGTAGTGTAACAACAACTTCATGGTGTAACAAAAAGATATGACAATCCAAGGTGTAACAGCAGAGAATGACAATCCCGAGGTGTAACAACAACTTTAACCGTGTAGCAGCAACGAATAACAACAACCATTCATCCATGGTCATCAGTAGTTATGGAAATACCTAGAAGAAAAACATTCAAAGGAACTCTTTGAAATACACCCTAGTTAGTCATCCCAAAAAAATCATCGTTTCATTCAATATTTGGAAGAAAATAACATAATAATAAGTCAAATAAAAGATTGCTTCTTTATTAGAGGCAGTGACATTAGACTAGGGAGATTTTAGGTTGAAATCGGGAAAGATGGCCTAAAATGGGGAAAAGGATGCCTGAAATATCCTTAAATATTGCACCCAATAGAAAATATAAATGCACTCAATTGAATGAGACCTTGATTGGACCCCTACTAGCCATGACTGGAATTTCGTCAGACATATCATAGATATGTAATCTACAAGTGTAAAAAACATATATGAGCATAGGGGTCTCATACTTAGCTCATAATCGCTAAGTAGCATTGATGCCTCAACACATTAATTTTATTTTCATCCATTAGATCATAGATACATTGATCATTCATTTACAAGTAAAAACATGATGAGAGTCGTACGTAACTACTATTATAAAACACCCATATAACCAACATAATAACAACAGAAATAGCAATGAAATCAAAGCCATATAAACCACATAGAATCCAGTGTAATACTCATATAAATACAAGAAGAAATAACCTCATATGTATGATTCCAAATCGAAACCTGGGATGGGACTTCCATGTTCTACCTGACTGAAGAATGGTTGAGCCAAATCTCTCTTCAGCGATTCACCCCCATGTCATATTCCAAGCATGAATGTGGGATTTCATAGAACACATTAATTCAAAATCATCCATCCAAAGGACATCCACCTCAACCCATAAAATAGTGATTCCACATCACAGTTGGACATCACAAAACCATCATCAGATCTCTATCCAAGCCTTCGAGTGCTCTAGAGTGTTTTTTCCAACCAAGGCTACAGAACTAGTAACTCAACCCATAGCTGGCACCGGGCTCGAGAGCGTTTGTCAAACCAAGACTCTAGGACTAGTAACTCAACACACTAAAGGCTCCATAGCATTTTTCCAACCAATGCTACGGGACTAGTAACTTAACCCAAGTTGTTACAGGGCTCCAGAGCGTTTGTCCAGCCAAGGCTTTAGGAAATAGTAACTCAACCCAAGCAAAGGAAACATGAGAACGACCCAAAACAAAACAAGAAAATAAACCCACAATCTCCATGGATATCTAAGAAATGGCAAAAATTAATAATAAAAAACAACCAATGACCTAGCTTTATCTCAGGGGGATTTGTTCAAAAGAATGAAAATAATCACGAGGAAAGAAGAATGTGTCAGTGTTAAAAACCAACAGCATCTCAAGGGGAGAGTATCCCATAGAAGAGAAAATATATATATATATATATATATATATGAGAAGAAAAAAATTGCAATAACTAGATCAAGAGTTAATAGGAGAAAATATACATCAAGTGAACTTGTGAAACGTGAAAATATTCTCGAAAAGAAATATATGACGAGAAATAATCTGAAGGATCGAAACCAGTGTAGCAAGGAAACTTTGACAATGAAACTAAAACATACAAAGATATCAATGCCAATTTTCAAAACCAATGAGTTGAGGGCTTTGTCATCCTCAGAATCCATGAAGAGTCATTATGTTAATCAAAATCTAGTTTCATCACTCATGAAAATATCTCTTGTGGGTCATCCTTACTTTCTTAGATGATGCAATTGGAAACTGTATTAGTAGAGTGTCATGGAAAAATCGAGATATTGCAACACCAACAGAAGAAATGAATGCAACAACAGTCGAAAAAAGAAGTATTTTGTGTGTAAAGACAATTCTACAATCTGAGCAAATATATGTTGAAAAGGGAGAGGAAAAGGTTTTTGATGTTTCTTTGGTTGTCTCTGCAACTTCAAAGTTGAAACAACTACCATGGAGGGAGGTGCCCCACATTTTTTTTTGCAAAATAAGTAAGAAAGATTAAAAAAAAATTGGAGGCACTTTGTTGAAAGCAGGAAATGTTGGCCGGGGGGTGGTAGGAGACATGATTGTGTTCGAAGTAAAATTGGACAAAATTGAGGAACAGGGAACAATTAGTAAAATTGAGGCATTATATAGGTCACAAGCACATAGAACAAAATGTTACAAAATATGAATTTTGAAATATGAAATGAGCACTCAACAATATGGCAATGAAAACTTTGCAGAGACAGTGTATAGGATGCCAGCAAATCTACATGAATGATATGGAAATAACATGCATTACATACACCTTTGATTGGATATAATTTGGCGTTTTTATAGGTTTGACAGAAGATGACAGAGTTGGTAGAAGATGTAGAATGGACTGGGCTTTAATTACAGATGGTCTTGAATGTTATGATTAAATTTGGTATTTTCTCAGGTGTTGTTACCCTCCTGCATAAGTGTTGGTAGGTTCATCTGGCATTACCTCATATGTTACAATGATGTGTTGCTTCCAGCATTGGGATTCCATGGTAAATTAATATTACAATGATGTGTTACCTCCAGCTCATGCTTTACAATGATACGTTACAATGGCAATATTATAAACGTTACCATACAATGATACGTTACAATGGAAATATTATGAACGTTACCTCCATATCATGTGTTACAATGATATATTACAATGGCAAGATCATGAATATCGCCTTCGTCAAGAAGTTTTTGCATGATCGTATTACAATAATACAATGCGTTGAATTTTTGGAATCAACATAAAATAGTCTATGCGCATAGTATAAAGGGAATGCTCCGTAGTCATTGAATAATGCTCCACAATCATTGAAAACTTGTATTAACGCATAAATCACATCGACATGAAATTATGTTTATATTATTGTTTCCTTGAACAATGACTATAATTTGTAGCAACAAGATTTCTTTTTAATTTGGCTAGAAAGGAAATATGAAGAGAATATATGTAAATATGGTGGAAACTGTAACTTGATGCACCTTAAAGAAACCAGCAAGGATCTGAGATAGCAATTATTCAAAGTACAGACGATATGGCCATGACTTCAATGAAAGCTAGAGTCCAACTCTTAGCCCACAACTTTCTACAAAAGGACATTATGATGATGATGATCGTGCTCATGGTGGTCGTGGTATTGGTAAAATTGATGCACCTTAAAGAAACCAGCAAGGATCTGAGATAGCAATTATTCAAAGTACAGACGATATGGCCATGATTTCAATGAAAGCTAGAGTCAAACTCTTAGCCCACAACTTTCTACAAAAGGACATTATGGTGATGATGATATTGCTCATGGTGGTCGTGGTATTGGTAAAATAAATTAGGATGATTATAGAGGTTATCATGATGATAGTGTGTGTCTTCGGTATGTGACAACGCATTACCTCCAATATTTACCATGTGAAGTGCAAAGACTTGCCTCAACGCATTGCCTCAAGGTATTACCACATGCAACTCGACTCATTTTGATTACCACATTGAATACCAGCTTTGATATTTTTTATTTTTTATTTCTAGGCAATGACTAATCTACTTATATTAAACAACTGTAAAAATATTTACAGGAGGATTGAACCTCTGAGAGTGACATGGCATCTCTCTATCAAAAATTCTAACAAAATTGTTTGTTCCACCGTTTGTAAGGAACATTATACAATTTAATACAAGCGAGAGCAGACTTAAAAGCAATTGGAAAAGATCTTACAGGCCAGAAGACCTGCCAGATTGCTTGGCATTATCAAAGATACAAAAAAAGTTTTTGTTGACTTGCCACTGTCTTGCTGGATTCATCGCCAGCCTCCAAACGCTGAGCCAGTAGAGCCGAGCCAGTAGAGCCGAACCAGAATATCAGAAGACCAAAACAGAGCATGAGACCTAGCCCATCAAAACAGAGCTTGTTACTTGTGATTTACTGATCCTTGCCCGGTCTCCTTATCCAGGGCTCGCTCCCAGGTGACCTCCACACCATCCTCGACATCTTCGGGCTTCATTCCCAGTGCCAGCTTGAGATACAGAATGTTTGCAAAGGAATTATTAGGCTCCTCATCCATGGTTTGCTTATGGGGCGAAGCCTGCCTAATATCTTCCATCTCCTAAGGTGCCTCTGCTTTCTTCTGTGCATTATCCAGAATGTTCTTATCCTTCATGCTCCCTATCTCCTGAAGCAACTCTGCCTGCTCCTCTAAATGAGCGAAAGTGCTTTCTTCCTCTAACTTGCTTTGTGACGAAGGGGCATAAGAACTATCTTCCATCCACCTGCTCTGTGAGGAATTTTCCGAGGGAGAAGGCGATTGCTCCTCAGAAGCCTCCTTCAGACTTACATCCTCCTTGTCTTCTTCCGAGAAGATGACCGTCACAAGAGCAGAAATCAGTGGTTTGTTTGACCGGCGTCGGAATTGAAACCTTGTTGATTGCACTTTATTACTGATGGAGTGGCCAGACTCTTCAGATCTTGTCGAAGGGGGCGACGCAAAGGTGAGAGGCGAAATACGACGAGGGCTTTGACTGCCTCTCCCTCCAAAACCTCCCCGTTGTCCAGAATTACGCCCACGCCGAGGAGTAGCCCTTAAACGAGGAGCCATGTATTTAATCTAGTATGAGGCGAGCGAGCTTAAATTCAAAGGATGTCTCGACCCAGCCTGAAGACTGGTTAACACCCAGATTGAACCCCAAACAGCTGCAACTTTGAAGAAGCTGAACTCGTCAGCAAGGGAAACGTCACTGCTGCAATGCTGCTCCACCACTGAGCGAATCCCGCTATCAGTCCCAACCACTACATCCCGAGGGAGCTTTAAGACAGGGGCATACACAGGGTTGAAAAATACTATGTGGAAGGGCCTGCTCCAGCCATTGCCACCTTCCTCGTTCCCCGAAAAACCATCACCCTTCGCTTCCTTTGAGAGCAAGCTCTCTTCCTGCAACCAGAACCGAGCTGGGAAGAATGTTCCTGTAACAAAATCTTCCATCCTGATATTTTTGCTGTGCTTGCCTTGGGACAGCAGCTGCAATGAATGGCATTGAATGCCTTTCCTTTCAGTCTGCTTAATATCCCTCATCGCCTTCCTGTTCAGCTGTCCGCTGTCCTCTCCGCCTGGCGTGCTCATAACTCCCCTTCAATGCAAATACGAACACCCGCATCCGGGTGTGCCTCTTCACTTGTCTGCATATCACTAGTTAGAATAGCCTGAAATGTGGACAATTCTGTCTCCAAAGCTATACCCCGTAATGGTCCTTCAAAGAATTCCTTTCCCCTGTCCACTCCTAGGTTGGCAAGAAAATCTACCAGTTTGTTCCCTTCTCTTCTGATGTGTTTGAAGGATATGGCTTTATTGTTTCTTAGCCATTGTTGGAGTAGCTCAAGCCTAGTGACCATTCTCCAGTTGCTACTCACCTTCTGTACATCTGAGCCTTGTTGGATCTTTGAGACCATGTTGATAATAATTTGAGAATCCCCTTCCACTATAAGAGGACTGTACCTTTGAGCTTGCGCGATATTGAGCCCTCTCCATAGTCCTTCCAATTCTGCTGCATTATTTGTGTTCCATCCAATTGAACCAAACAAAACAGTGAGAGGGTTGCCCTGATTATTTCTTATTACTCCACCATATCCCGTGCTTCCCGGATTTCCTTTCGACGCCCCATCAAAGTTGAGCATAAATGTATTTATGGGCGGAGGAGTCCAACTGGTTGGGGAATCTTGATGTCTGGCTGAGTTACCTTGAGAAGAATTAGGACTTTGAATTTGGATCTGCCAGTTATTCCATATAGCTTGTTCCTATGGAGTGGAAGGAAAGTCCTCTTGGGACCAGCATTTAGTAAACAGGGTTTCTTGGATGTTATTGTGTATGATTTTCCATACCTGCTCCATTTGCATTGCTTGATCTTTAAATATCCGCCTATTCCGCTCTTTCCATATATTCCACATCAGTAGTCATGGAACGATTTGCCAAAGAATATTGAGAATGTTGCATTGATAAGGCTTTTGGGGCCAATTGCGCAGAGTGTTATTGATGTCCCCCAACACTCTCCCTTCCTTCCGACATCGAAATGTGACTTTCTCCCAAAGTCTCCTTCCGAATGGACAAATTTGCATGAGATGTAAAGTTGATTCCTCTTCCAGTTTACAGTTGAGACAAATTGAAGGACCTGCGAATTTTCTTTTCCTGAGGTTATCCCAAGTGAGAATCCGATTGTGTGACAGGAGCCAGAGAAATGTAGAGACCTTCGGCCATATGGGCGGATTCCATATTTTTTCCCATAATTTGTCTTTGATGAGTCGGTCTTTTAGAATAATGTTGTAAGCCTCCTTAGTTGTAAATGTGCCCTTCTCTTCATACCCCCACCTCAACTTGTCCTTACATGCCTCCTTAAGAATTTTCCTTTTTTACAGTTCTTCGGATAGAGAGAGATGGATTGCCTCCGGGTTGTCTGGTAAAATGTTGCGCACCTCTTTCCAGTCTCTGTGGTCTAATTCATTGTTGGATCTCCAGAAGTAACTTACCTTATCCAACTGATTTATGTCCTGATCGGGTATTCCTTGGATGACGTTTTTTATGCTTAGGAATTGCTGCCATGAGTCCATCCAGAATCTTGCTGTGCAGCCATCCTTCACCTCCCAAAAACTGTGTTTTTGAATTAAATCTCTGTGCTTGATAGCTGAGTTCCACATTACCGACCCCTTGCTTATTTCCGACATTCTAATGCGCTCCTCCAAGGGAAAGTTGTTGGCATACTTCGATGTCCATAATCTGGCCCAGGGTATCTTTGGGTATGATAGCCATTTCCACCATATTTTTGCTCCCATGATCATGTTGCTGTGTTCCGGATCTCTAAGACCAATGCCTCCTGCATTTTTTGGAAGACAAGCCTTCTCCCATTTGACCAGAGCCCATTTCGATTTGGTCCTAAGCTTCCCCAAAGGAAGTTGCGCTGTAATTGTTTGATAGCTTTAAGCACCCATTTCGACGCTGCCATTATGGAGAACAAGTAGAGCAGCATGGATTGAAGAACCGCCTTGATTAGCACAAGCCTGCTGGCCATATTTAGGGCGCGATGCATCCATAGGAATAATTTAGCCTCCAGCTTTTCTAACAGGTTGGTCCATGAGGAGTGCTTAAGGGCAGAGGCAATTAAAGGCGCTCCTAAGTACGTGGAAGGCAGGGAAGCTACGGAGAAGCCTAGAATGCGTGCTATTGCTCTTTGAGTTGTCGGCGGAGTGTTGAAGAAAAAGATCCGGGATTTCACTTTATTGATGAGGGCTCCAAAGGCCTTAGAGAAATTGTCAAGTAAAGCATTTAAGGTGCGAGCTTCTTGAACAGAAGGGTGCCCAAATAACATGTTATCGTCAACAAATTGCGGTGAGAGATGGTGGGAGCTTGGTGGAGAGTAATGCCTTTGAGGTTTCGGGATAGGATGGCCGAATTTATGCTGCGTCCTAATCCCTCCGCCATAATTACAAACAGAAAGGGCAACAGAGGATCCCCTTGTCTGATTCCTCTGGAAGGGCGGAAGGTGGAAGATGGGATCCCATTTATGAGAAATGAAAAAAACGTGGAAGAAATGAGACTACTTATCCAGCAAATCCAGGAAGAGGCAAAACCAAAATCTTTCAGAATTTTTTGCATATAGTCCCAGCTGATGCTGTCGAATGCTTTAGATAAATCAATTTTAAGTAACATACCTGGTTTTTTAGTCTGCTTGAGGGAATGAATAATCTCATGGGTGAGAATTATCCCATCCGTTATTTTTCATCCCTCGACGTATCTGGATTGTTCTGGTGAAATGATGAAGGGGAGCATGGGTTTCAGCCGAAGAGCCACTACCTTGGAGACGATCTTGTAGATGATATTGCACAAGGCTATAGGTCTGTATTTATCAAGAGAGTTAGAATCCTCTGTCTTGTGTATTAATGCAATGAATGTTGCATTCAGGCCCGGATACATCCATCTTAGAGTGCGCGACTCTTCTACTACTTGCCATACTTCCCATTTGATCAGCTCCCAAAAATGCTGAAAGAAATTTGAAGTAAAACCATCTGGACCAGGAGCTTTTCCCGCTTTTAATAAATTCACTGTTGTCTCCACCTCCTGAAGACTGATAGGTTTGATAAGGAGAGTGTTATGGCCTTCCGTTATTAAGCGAGGAATATGACTTATGATTCTATCGATCGCCTCTGCTCTATTGATGTTGGGCTCTTGGTTCATTTTCCTGAAGTAATGGAGAAATTCATGTTCTATTCCTTCATGGGTTTCAATTTTGGCTCCCTGTGCATTATTGACATGTGAGATTTGATTACTCATTCTCCTTTGGACTGTAGTTTTATGAAAAAAATTGGTGTTCTTCTCCCCTTCCTTCAGCCATCTGATTCTAGATTTCTGCCGCCAAAGAACTTCCTCCTATAGATCTCGTTCTAGAAGTTTTCTTTTTCGTTTCTTGTTCTTTTTGTACTAGTTGTTCCGACCGTCCTTCCGAAATTATTCTTTGCTGAATATTTTTTATTTCTTGAATGAGGAGTTCCTTCTCCCTGAAAATGTTTCCAAAAGTGGTTTTGTTCCAGCGTTTTATCTCCTCCTTGAGCAGCTTCAACGTTTTTTGGAATCTAGCCATTTTTGTAGCCTCAATCGGATTACAATTTTGCCATGTTGTACAGATGAAGTCATTGAAATCTGGATGAGAGAGCGAGAAAGCTTCAAATCGAAAGGGTCTTTTTATATTGTTACCAGTCCTATTCCAATGCAATGCAATGGGCCAGTGATCCGATCCGGAGAATGGAATAATGGTGGCTGTGAATTCTCCTCCGATGTGTACTGCATTATCAGAAATTAGAAACCGATCCAAGCGAGAAGTGATTCGCAATGGAGCTACTCGTTTGTTAGTCCAGGTGTAGAGGCATTTGGAGGTGGGCAGATCAATCAGCCAGTTATTTTGGATAAAATCTTTTAGGAGCGAGCCATCCCTGTTTATTCTGCAGCGCCCTCCTTGCTTTTCCTCTATTGACGCAATCATATTGAAATCTCCTCCAGACACCCAGAGCGGGAATGTCCTATCTGCGTTGAGCTGCGATATTACATCTAGTATTTCCACTTTCTGCTGAGTTTCTTGTGGAAAATATACATTTGTGATATGGCCATAGATGTTCGTACCCAGAAGATGAAATATGGCTTGAATGAAATTTTTATTTGCATGGATATTAACTAGTTGGACTTTTCCTGCATCCCAGAGAATAGCAAGTCCTCCTGAAGCTCCTTGAGCATCTACAGCTGTAACTAGCCCTCCTGGCCAGGCCTTAGCTGCAATTTTTTCCAAAAGTACCGAATTGCAATTGGTCTCCTGCAAAAAAAGGATTGCTGGTTTTTCCTCCATTATCAAATTTTTTAGAAGTCTCCCTTTCCTTGGGAAATTGAGCCCTCTGATATTCCAAGATATCGACTTCATTGGGAAGGTTTGGGGTCAGTATTGTAATACTTGGTTAGTTTGGCATATCTGCCTGACTCAACCAAGACCTCTCCAATCTTAATAGTTCTTTCTAAAGCCGTTTTCCATCCTCTCTTTTTACTGTCTTTGGTGATGAATTTACCATCCCATTGACTGCATGTTTGAACACCTAGAGAATATTTTTTTGAGCTTTATTGAAGACTTCTACTAAGTTATCTACTTGTCTATCAGGGATTTTGTCAAAGTTACCTGATTTGCAAGCTTGTTCTAGACCCAAAATGTCAAGTTCCCCAATATCTATTGGTTCGATGTCTTCGTCCATGAAATGTGGTTCTTGAAAGCTTCCTTCTGCCTCCTTCCCTTTGTCTGTGCTGTGAGTTGTATTGTCTATATCCATTTCCGGAGTATTCCATGTCTCTGAGGCCGGCTTGATCTTTTCGCCTTCCTGTGTCGTCTTCTTTTCCCTTGTTTTTGAAGAGGGGCGTGTTGTTTTTTTCCGAAATAGACCCTTCCTGTATTTTTGCATTTGCTAAGACCTCGAAACTGTTGCTTGTGGAGGGCTTGGACAGATCCTCTGGCACCGTCTTAGGAGGTGCTGTGGATTTTTTTCTTCCTCTTCTTCTATTTGTTACTTTGGTGAATCCATCCTGAGATTGTTGCTCTTGGCTGTTTTGAGCTGTGGGCTTGTTGTTTAAGGGGAAATATCTGAAGAGATGGCCCAGGGCATGACATTTCCTACTGCGGAAAGGGACATGCTCATAGTCAATAACCTGAATCCAATCTTGGTCTTCATGAAAGAGACGCACCGTATCTGGCAAAGGTTGCTTCAGATCCATGTATACGCAGATCCTGGCATAGGAGGCATAAGAGGTATATCTTATGGTCTTTGTTTCTTCTACAACTTTGACAAAGTCTCCTAAGACCGATCTGATGGCTTTTAGTGACTCCTCCTCCCAATATTCCAAGGGTAGCGAGTACAGTCGGATCCATACTGGTGCATAACTTAGATCTTCCTTGTCTGGATTGAAACGGCCGACCCCTTCTCTAAGAAATAGCCCTGCAGAGTTGAAAAAATAGGGACCCCCATCGAAGACTCTGTTTCTGTCTTCCAAGCAGTTAAAGATTGCAGTAAAAAACCCTTTCGGCCCTAGAAGCAGGGTTATTTGTCCTTTTGGGTGCCATTTGATATTGATCCAGTTTCTCAGGGCCTTTTCTGTTGGCCAGAATCCGATAAATTTACCTATGAGAGCATGATCCCTCATATACTGTATTCTTGCATTAATACGGTGGCTGGGTAATTCAACTTCTGGCCTGTGAGCAGCAACAGGCTTGCATGTAGATGAACTAACCTTTGGGTTATCTTGCTAAGCTTGATCTTCCTTCGTGTTCTGCGTTTCCTCTGTGGTTCTATCATTGTTTACCTGTTCCTCAATGGGATTTACCTCGGGTCCTTGTTGGTTTTCTCCGGGTAGAGGTACCGCTCCTCCCTCCCCCTGGGGGGGATCCATTATTGTCGTTTTCTCAGGCCCCGTGCCTGACTCTTCTGCGCTGCCCCTTTCAGGTCTGGGATTCACTGGGCAGGGAACCTGCTGCTGCAGGTCTCTGCAGAAACCCTAGCGCTTGCTGCTTTCCCGTGACCGTCCTCGCGCGCTACGTCGCTTCGCTCCTATCTTTCTCAATACCAGCTTTGATATTACCGCATATCAAAACGAGAATTGCAGTATGCTAACGGTGGTCATTTTTGTAATAAAATTTGATGGCGATTGGAAATTACAGGATAGACCTAAATTATTCTCGTGGGATCCAACGTAGTTAAGGCATATGTCGGTGTGGATCATCGATTGCAAGAAAATGGAGATTGATTATATGTTATGGCAATGAAACTCGCTCTAAGTATCAATTCAGATATTTCACATTGAGTGATTGATGCGACAAACAGGTGAAGAACACATTACTTTAGAACATTACACATATAAAAGCCTAAAATGCAATGTGAAAATGAAGATTGTAGACTGCTTATATTCTAAGAAGCGCACAACATTCTAATTCAATGTTCGTAAAGCTAATTGGATGTGCGTAATGTTAATTGGATGCCTATTCGTAAAGCTAATTGGATGTGCGTAAAGTTAATTGGATGCCTAAATTCAAAGATGATAACTGGGGAGAGTTATCCTGAATAAATTCAGGATCAAATCTAAACTTAGGTTACGAGCAACCGCGTGTAAGTCGACAATAGACATTCCTATGGGTCCC